>CAOLHI010003737.1:0-156305 GCA_948474755.1 Ctenosaura bakeri | reverse complement strand
GTCTTCTTTAGTTCAGCGTTTTGGTTCTCCTTCCAAACTCCGCTTCTGCTTACCGTTCAGCATGATCCTTCAAACTTTGAGAAAATTTACTTTTGGATTAGGTGAAGTTCCGATTCTTGAATTCTTTTTCCAGTCTATTTGAATTAAAAAAGTTTCGGGCAGCGCTTTGCTGCTTGGCAGCGACTTCCCATACGGGCGTGATGCTCTTCGACACCCTCACTCTTACTCGGCTTTCGAGCCCATCTGCCGATCGCTCTCCTTGCCTAAAGAGTGGAATTGGGTCCCCATCGAGCTCCTCTGGACCCTCTTTACTGGGGGAGGGGTTCTTTGCCGAGTATGGATCTTCGACAAATCCACATGGGGTGCCAGAAACAGCGGGAGCTACCTCACTGTTCTGGCAATCATGACACCATTCAAACCGGAAGTGTCCTCTTCTGATTTCTTGACTGCAGTCTCCACCCTGATTAATGACTGAGCCAAGGTATGGAAAATCTTGAACTGTTTCATTGTCTTCATTGTCAACTTTAAGGTTATGTAAATATTCTGGGGTCATTATTTTTCTTAACATTCAACTGTACACCTACCTTTGCTCTTCCTGTGTTGAATTTCTTCAGTAATCGTTCCAAGTGTTTGCTGTTTTCTGCTTGTGGTATGGTATGTACATATCTTAAATTGCTGGTGTTCCTTCCTCCAACTTTCATACCTTCTTCTTTTGTGTCTAATCCTGCTTTATGTAAGATATGTTCAGCATAAAAGTTAAATAGATAGGGTAATAAAATGCAGCCTTCCCTGACCCTCTTCCCAACTGAAAACCATTCAGTTTCTTCATATGCTGTCCTGATGGCAGTCTCTTGTTCTGAGTACAAGTTACACATCAGGACAATTAAATGTTGTGACACACATATTTCTCTAAGAGCAAACCATAGTTTCTCATGATTTACACCATCAGAGGCTTTGCTATAATCTATGAAGCATGGGCTGATTTTCTTTTGAAATTATTTGATGTATACCATGACCCAATGTATGTTTGCAATATGATCCCTAGTGTCTCTTCCGTTCCTGAACCCAGCGTAGACATCTCGCATTTCTCATTCCATAAATGGTAGAAGTCTCTGTTGTAAAATTTTGACCATGGTTTTGACCATGGTTACTGCAGTCTCTGGTGCCCCCTTTCTTGGGCATTGGAATGTATATTGAGCATTTCCAATCTGTGAGCCATTGTTTTGTTTTCCATATGTGTTGGCAGATTTTAGTTCGAACTAGAGTAAATTCTGTCTCTTTAGACTGAAGCAGCTCTATTGGTATGCCATCTGTTCCTGGTGATCTGTTTCTCCTAAGTGCTCTTAATGCAGCCTTCACTTCACTTTCTAAAATTGGAGGTTCATCTTCAGATGGTTCTTCCTTGAATGAATCTGCCAATCTTTCATTTCTTTTGTATAGTTCTTCTGTGTATTGTCTTTTTATTTGTACTTAATCATGTAATGTGTCCTGTAGGGGTTGTAGAGAATCCCCACTCTTGGTTTACAATTCCCTTTGATTTCTTGGATCTTGTAAAAGAGGTATCTTGTTCTTCCTCTTATGTTGTCATTTTCTATTTCTCTGCTTCAATTATTATAGTACTTCTTGTTGTCCTTGTACAGAAGTTGTTGAATAGTTACAGTCAGCGTTCTCATTCTATTTCTACTACCTTTTAATTTTGCTTCTTGTCTGTCCTTAACTGCTTGAAGAGTTTCATCTGTCATCCATTGAGGCTTCTCTTTCTTTTTGGCTACAGATAGTGTACAAATAGGAATAATAGTGGATAGATTTTTCCAAGATACCTTGCTACATGTAAGAGTAAGTCCAGCATAGGCAGCACTACTTCTTGAAAACCAGATCCACAACTGAAAGGGTGATGGTTTCACTTATACACTGAACAATTTAGCCATACCGAAAATCTGCTCAGCATAGAAGTGTATATTCTCCAGTGATGAGGGAGGAGTTTGATCCCTGATCAAAGTATCTGATGAGATTGTTGTACACTCAGAAGTGGAGGAAATTGTGTCAGAACTGTAATCATTCTTGAGACAGGAAAAATGAACGTATTGATGTGAAGAGGACAAACTCACTGGCAGAGGTAGAACACAGCTGGGCTTGTTTTCATGAAGGCTTAGCAGGAGGTTGTTGGAAGGGAATGAACAGCAGATGAATAAGCTCCCTGAAGGCGGAGCCAGAGAAGGGCACAGGACTGGAAGTGAACTGGGAACCAAGGTCTGGGGGAAAGCCTATGGAGGATCATACTAGAGGAAGTTAGAAGTAGCGTGGGAGCTGGTGCTGAAGATGAAAAGCTAGATGGCTGACGTACAGAAAGAGACCAACTATAGCAGCTGAAAGGGCCCTCTTGCCAGGTGACTGTTTAGGTAAAGATGCTAGATAAGCTGAGAAGGCATCCCAGTCACTAAAGGGAGACAGTGAACAATAGTATCTCTGATATCTCTGGGAACCACCAGGTTGAGGAAGGCTCATCTAGCAAGATATTAGTAGTTGGACTCTACACGACTTTAAACTTTCAAAACTGTTTTCAAGGACAGCCTTACAGATAACACATTCCAACCTGGAGACTGAAATACAGCACAAGCTGATGCATGCTTGCTCAGAAACTACAAATCCCAAATCCAGAGAATAGAGCCCTGATGAAGTGGAATATAATGCTATGATTGTGTAGTGTGAAAGGGCCCCTATTTCATCTTATTCTTATTCAGAGAAGTATGTGGGTTCCAGCAACCGGCTATTTTCTGTGGCGGCATCTGTACCTTGCTTAATACATCATGCTTTACGTGGCATTTAAATACATATTTATTTGGTGATATCTAGCTATTGTCATGAATTTCAGTCATAATTTATTGTTTGGCTGTTATTTCTGTTCTGCTGTCACTAGAATTTTTTAAAGTTACAGGTAAACATAAGAATCTTGTTAAGTAATATTGGAGGGACTATTTGAATAAAAGCATAAAAAATAAATCATGATATATTTCTTTGAACACTGTGAAGCAGTATGCTGTGCTACGTATTGGTTTCCCTAAACAGTAAGGTATGTCAGAAAAGATTTGTTTACAGGGTCAACTACTGTGGTTAATATCAATTTTGAAAGTGCCTTAGTGGCAAAGAAAAAGGACTAGGGACACATGCAGACAGTGTGAAGCTTTACTAGTTTTTCCATGTGCCTAATACTGAACTATGCTGCAAATAGGCTGTGGAACTAAAGGCTTTGTACCTCGAGTAAAACTTGGTATGGCAGTATGAGCACATTGCAAAATTATTCGCACCACAAGGATGAAATTTTATGTGATTTTTGTTTCTTCTCCATTGCTCCACCCCTTAATTAGCCTGTGTCCTCTCTCAACGTAAGCTTTTAGATTTGAAATTTTGGAAGCTTCCAGAGTAGCGTTTTGAAAACCTCAACAATGGACAGCAAGTTTGTGCTTTATTTAAATATTAAATGAAAATATTGGTTTTAGTTAACTGTGCCGTGTGTTTCTCTGTAGAATTAATCTATCATCCACATTCATAAATCGCACAATACACACATTTCTCTCCTCAGAAGACCCACATGGGATTTTTTTTTTTTTTTGACATCTTGTTCCCTCTATATATATTTCCAACCCTCAAACAGGAGACAACAAGGGACAAGATTTCTAGCCCTCAGGTAAAGATATCCCTTATAATGAGGGGATCTTGGGAAACTCTATTTCAGAGCAAAAATTGCTTCAAGTGAAATAAGCACTTTGCTCAGTAAGCATTTTTTTTTAATGATTTAACAATAGATTTTAACCAATCCCAGCCCATCTTGCTCTGTAGTCTTCATTTTTTTTTTTTTTTAAATATCGGTAACCGTTAGCCCCTCATCCTCTAGGACTCTCTGAGACTTCAGCAGGTGGACCCGCGCGACGCCCGCGCGCGCGCACACGCCACCTCCCCTCCCCTCTTTTTCTGAGAGAGAAGCTGCCCGCCAAGTCCCGCCCTTTTCTCTGCTGCTGATTTTTTTTTCTTTTTTTCTTTTTAAACATCCAGGCTCCGGGTACCCAATCAGCAGGCCCCCTCTTGCTGGCGCGCGCCCCTCGCCGGGGGTTGCTGTGGCGACGGGCTAAACCAGAGGCTCGCCGCCGCCGCCGCTTTGCAAGAGCTCCAGAAGGGGTGGTGAGGCGCATTTTATTCGCCATGCAAGGCAAGGTGCTGCGGCGGCCAGAGGCAGAGAGCCGGGGCGTACGCAACAAAGGTACGCAGCAGCGGTGGCGGCGGCGGCGGCACATCCCAGCCGAGGGTTCCAGGTAAATAATTCCTGAGGCTCGGCAGGAGGGGTGAAGGAACAAAAAAGCCATGTGCAAGACGAAGGGGGGGGTCCTTCTTGGAAAAAGGAGAAGGGGGTGGGAAAATAGTGTGTTTTGCTAGGTTGTGGGTCCCCGTTTCTCCTGAGGGGGTTGTTGTTGTCATGCTTATGCCGTGTGCAGCTTCCTTTGTGTGAGCTGCGTGCAATCGATACAGCGTATCTCAGCAATTGCGAGTGCATTTTTTTTTCTTGTTCGTGCAAGGTGAGGAGGGATGGCTGTGGAGAGAGGAGCTGGGGGGAAAAAAAAAAAAAAGCATTGAAGTTGGTTCCCGGAGTTTCTCCTGGAGGAGGAAGGGAGGGAGCTGACTTGGCAGAGAAATGCTGCCCTTGGAGCATGGAGGAGGGAGGCCGGATGGGTTGGAAGTTCCCCTTTGGGTTCAGGAGGTGGTGAAGCGCTTTGCACAATTCGGTTCTGTAGGCAGAGGACGAGGGGTTTTGCACGCCCGGTGCTGCAGAAGCTGCTTGGTGCAAATTAGGAGTAAAATGCCACCCCAAAGAGCCGTGGGAAAACTCTTGGGAGAGTTCTGGCTGTCGGTGGTGGTGTGTGTGTGACTGCGGCGTCCTCGGGGAAAGCACGCTCGTCTGAAATGAAAGGGGCACCGTGTAAAAATAAAAGGCACCTGGTGACTTAAGATACTTCAGGAATTGTCACTGGGGGTCTCCGGCGCCTTTATCAAATCGTCTTTTTCCACTGGGTGTTTCTAGTTAACTATGGTTTAAGAGTGAGCTGAAGGCAAAGAGACTTTGCTGCCTTGCGTATTCCAGGCATTTCATGCTCGCCACTTTTCCGCACTAGGCAGTTATAGCGCGACGATTCCACTTTCAACCTCCTCTGGAATCCTGGGGTTTGCAGTTTCGGGAGGGGCCGGACGGCCCCTCCCGAAACTGCAAACCCCAGGATTCCAGAGGAGGTTGAAAGTGGAATGTCGCGCTATAACTGCCTAGTGCGGAAATGGCCTCAGTTGAGAAGTCTACTTCAGCAATACTTCTAAAATTGTTTCTTTCTCTCTCTCTTACAAGTCTTGTGCACCTTCCTGCTTACCTTTTTGAGTGTTTCATGGGGTCTCAGCCTTTTAAAAACATGCGCTTTAGCATCCGCACCCCTCAAAAAAATTCTTTTTTCCCAATTTAGCCAGTCCTGTGGGAATTTCATACCTGGGTATTGTCCTAATAAGACGATGGATTGGTGGAAGTTTCCAGTGTTGCACAGAATTGGTTTGTAAGGGAAGGCAGCTGAAAGGAATAGATTTTCCAGTCAGCCTGGGTATATACTGACCCATGCTTGCAAGCCTGTAGCATGGGCTTTGCCACAAAGGCAAATGGCTGCATAGAGTGAAATGAGGAGCTGTGAGAGGTTAGTGAGCAGAGGGTGCCCTTCCTTCTTTGCCTGCATTTTAGTAATTTGTTGCTGCTTGAAATAGCAAATGGAGAACACTTAAAAAAAAAAAGATAATGACATTAGGGTTCTTCCCCACCAGATTCCTTTTGCTGTGAGATCCATTATCTCACCTGCCATGCAGTTAGCTAGGGCTGCATTCATATTGGATTGTCACATTGCAGAGGCAAGACCTTGCTTCTAAGATGCGTTAACTCCTTTCCTTGCTGCATCTGATGCTCAACAGACTGGTTCTAGAGACTAGAAACGAAGTTGTGCCTTTTATTCCTCTATTGTCCTCTTACTAATGACAGTTTTTAACATTAATGACAAATTAATGAATGCCTAGATCAAATCCCATAGCTGAAATGACTTCCAGTAGGTGATGAATTTTCATTTCCTTGCAAAAAATGTGCATGCAAGTATTTGTCTAAAAACATAATTATTCACACTGGATCTATCAGTGTGAGAAGCACTGTTCTTTTGGGGGTCTATTAAAAATGTGCATTTTGTTCAATTTTTCTCTTGCTTGACTGCATGAAGACATAACAAAAATTGTGGTACTTTGCAGTCAGTTATTGAGGCATTTTGTAGCTCAGTGTCTGCAGCAGAGAAAAATACTATACATTTGCAGAGCAGCGGAGCAAAAAAATTGCATATTTTTATGAATGATTGTTTCCCATGGAGTATAGCTGATTTTTAATAACTGAGGTTTAAACAAGACAGAAAGAAAAAGAAAGCAAGCTGAATAGCATCTCATCCTTTGAATCAGCAGGATGTGACTCATTTTTCAAAACCCTTTCATAATTCTGATTCATAATATATTTCCCTCTCTTGGTGCTTTCTTTATACACATGGACTTGAAGTTCTGGAATGAGTTGGCAAGGTCATCTGTTTGAATGCATGGGGGCAGTTATTTCAGTGCATTATTTAAAAATGTCAAGTATGAATATAATTTCAAAGTGATTCCATAAATAACCAGCCAAAGCTAGATGTGTAGCTCTTCATCTGTAATTGCATAGCAGAACCTTTCATTGTGATTTTTTTTTTTTTTTTTTACTTTACCAGGAGGCTAATATTTCCATAAAACAGGAGATGGGCTGTGATTGAGGAGACACAAAGTAAAGTCTCATGTCAAAAATAGGACTTGTAGGATGTCTTGGGATAATTCCTGCCTTCCCATCATCGTAGTTTTCTTTGTTGTGTAGGAATGATTATGAAAAGCTTTGGGATGCTAACATATCATGTAATAAAAACTTTAATGACAGTCATGCTTTGTATTGATTGTATCTTCTCCTAATACTATTTTTAAGCATAACAGTTGGTAGTATGAGATAGTGAGAAGTTTTTCTCTGACATTTCTGTTACACTTTGGGCTTTCAACCAGTCCAGATTTTATTTTAAGGAAGAGAACATAGTTAAGTGATAGAGTGCAGACTTTGCATGCAGAAGGTCCTAGACTGAATCCCTGACATTTTCACTTGGGAAAAAGAACAAGTAATGTGGAACACCTCTGCCTGGGATCTTAGATAGTCGCTGCCAGTTACAGAGCACAGTATTGGTCTTACAGAGAAACCAGTAATACACGGTAGCTTCTTATGTTCATTTGCTCATGATAGGTAACAGTAATGAGGTATTCCTTGTTGTCTGTTTCTTTTCCCCATGCTAAGAATAAACATCTTATAAAGCTTAACTGGAATGCTTGTTACATAGGACCTTTGCTGTAATTGTGGGGGGCATTCTGAAAAAAGGGATGCAGCTTTGCAGTTGTTCATGCTGCACATCTGTGACAAGCACGCCTTATGGTATATGTGTACCAGCTGTATTATTTCATCTCCTACCCTCTTCTGCATAGAAGATGTAGGGGATATGTGTCTTGGAATAGTATAAAAGACTGGAAGCTCACATAGTATCATCTGTGTGCAAGGATGGTGTACTGTGCTTCTGGTAAAGTGCTGTCCTGTGTTATGGACCCATCTCTGTGGATTCAATTATGTATTTTGTGCTTTCTGAGAATCTGGAAGCTGAAGCTCTTCTTTTAGTACAAGTTATAGGTTGGCATACTATTTGAGTATTGTACTTAGAGTCACTGATTTTATTGTAGGGTCTTGCTGGCAAGGATGTTTGCCGTACAGATGGAATAGAAAATGTGGTGTGCATACTGGGAGACACACGCTGGTGTAGGAGTAACATGGGGAGAGCTGTACCCCTAAAGCAAATTGGTGAGGAAATATTTATTTTAAAAAATTGACTTATTTACTCAATGGTGGGAAAGTGTATAAGACATGGTATATCAAAGAAAAGTCAGAATGAGATGTCTCTCACTTGAAGAACAAATAATTGAGTGGTTTTGACATATACAGCTAGGTACAGATAGGTTATCTGTTTTCTGCTCCAAATTCACCCATTATGGAGATGTAATACACAGTTTTTTACCTACAATCCCTTATGCAGAATATCACAGGGTTCCTTGTTCAGTGTATGAATGTGGTATGTGTGTTTGTGTTAAGGTTTACTTTTAAGTATCTTAGGCATAGATCTGAAAATGCAACATGTGAAATGACCCTGACGGAAAACATTTATATATTACCCTATTCTGAAATTAATCAGGAAGCTGTCTGTCATTTCTAAATGTTCTTGAGGGTTTCCCCATCTTCCTCTTGGACAGAATTGAACCTTCTTTCCCCTTCTTCCGTTTTCACTTTTGGACTCTGCCTATATTTAGGTCATGCTTTCCCAAACTGTAGTCCTCCAGATGTGAGGCATAAGTAGATACAGCTAGACCATCCTTCCTAGTTGGGTGTTCTAGAGTACAACTCCCAGAATTCTCAGCCAACTGCTAGCAGGATATTGTGGGAGCTGTATTTGAACACACGTGGAAGGGATCATGGTTGAAGAAAGATGGTCTAGATAGTTAATCCTCAAAAGAATTAGAAGTGGAATCCTAGAGCTTTCTTTGCTACAATAGGCGTACTGGGTTTTATCCAAAGATTACTTTGTTCTAATGGAAAAGGTTCCCCTAGTGCAAGTCCAGGGAAGTTTTGGCCCTCCAGGTGTTTTGGATTGTATCTCGTACAGTCCCTTACCATTGACCATGGTGACTTGGGCTTCTGGAAAGCCAAAACATTCAGAAGGCTAAAAGCTCCCCACCTTTACTTTAGTACAAGACAGAGTGTTCAGTTTTTGCTAATGCCCTGGATCTCTTGCAGCCCTTTGTGCCATGCCTTATGTTGTTACAGAGGGTCCCCCAGTTCTCAAGGTCAGTTTTTTTTGGTATATGCAGGAGGCTGTGTGGGATTGGCAAAAAAGTGGTATCCTGCCTTGTATAAATGGAAGTGTGCTCTGCAAGTGGAGCACCATCAAGAAATGACCTCCTTTTTAATATCTTCCCTCAGTTTGGAATTAGTTGATTTTGTTTATTTCCTTTGTCCTTCAAGCTATGTTCTGGGAAAGCCAGAACAAGCCCCCAGAATATGTGATCAGCACTAGTACAGTAGGCATGTATAGATTTTGAGAGTGCTTACAGGATACTCCTGCCAATGAATACCAGGTGCTGTGGACTATATTTCATAGAGAGGAACTGGCAAAACCCTCTCTGAGTATCCCTTGTTTTTCTTAGACAAAGGATACTATGAAATTCAGGGGGTTGCCACAAGTCAACAGGTGAGTTGAAGGCAAAATACATACACATACAAAATAGTCTGTGATTTATCTAAATCCGGTTACCAAAGCTTAGGTATTATTTTTAAAAGTGGAGTGGGAAAGTTTGTCTCAGGAGTGAATTGGGCCAGAATAGAAATGGCTTGTAATCTGGTCTGGCAGTTACCTCTTGCCTGCTTATTCTAGAGTAGGAGTTACCAAACATTCATCCCCAGGTATTAATTGACTTCAACTGCCAGAAGCCCCAGCCAGTAAGGCCATTGGTCAGGCATTCTGGGCGTTATAATCCAACATCATCTGAGGAGTCAAGTTTGAGAATCACTGCAGTATAGGAAATGGCTGTACCAAAAAATAAATAAATAGGTATTTGTCACCCTTTACTGTTGTACCCCCCCCCCGCATGTCTGTGTTACTATTCCTAAGGTACTGGTACCGGTGCTAGTCCAAATCTAGTACCTTGAATGATTGCAACAAGTGGGCAGTATATTTTATTACTCAGGAGGGACTATCATTGGTAGATAGTGGATAGGTTTTGCTTGCTTGACTCCTGACTGCCTTAATTAGGAGAGAAACTTTCTCCAGGAGTCCTTTCACACTTCACAGTTAGAGCACTATGATTCCACTTTAACTCTCATGGCTACGTCCGGTAGAATCCTGGGATTTGAAGTTTAGGAAGGAGCCTTTGGAATTCTCAGCCAGACTTTACTGTCTCTGACCAAACTACTGACCCCAGGACTCCATGAGAGCCAGCAGAGCTAAAGAAGAATCATAGTGCCACAACTGCATAGTGTGTGACAAGGCCTCTGATCTCTATCTGGATAGCTGAAGTAGGTTGGTTGGTCTTTGCCTTTCTTCCACTGAAGCACTTGGTGTGTTTGGCACTAATGAAAGCTTCTCTTCTCAGGCTATACCATCTTTTTGGAGAAAGGGTGGATTTTTATAACAGGCTGCAGCATGCAGGGGAAAAAACCCAGGCACCGTATTTTGAAAGGTCATTATGAAGGCACAGTCTTGTAAATATCTTGTTTAGTATTTATTTGCTATTAGGAAGTTAAGGGATGTATACAAGCTCTGAGCTTTGGTAAAGGCTGCCTGTGTGCGTGTGTGTGAACTGATCCCAATTTGGTACATGTTGCATACCTTTAGTATCCCACTGTGTTGTGACGCTTGACATCTGAGGAGCAGGTGCCTCTGTGGGCCTGTCTTTGGGGAACACAAGGCAGTAGGTGACCTTTGTGGCCTTGTACAATTCTGTAAATCCTTTATTGATTCTTGCAGGAATTTACCCCAGATCAGATGACAGTTATATTAAAAACATAAAGGCAACCAGTAGCAAAAGGTCAACATGAGTATAAAAGGGGAAAAGAAGAAGTTATATGGCGAAGGGTATAAATATATGCAAAATTTGTTTTGACAGTCATTCTGCATATTTATTTTTCAAAATTGTTCTTCATGGTAAATCTGTCTCCTTTGTAATACTTTCCTACCTATCTCCTTTCTAATGCTCCCATTTGTGAGCTCTTGTGGGTGCTTACTCTGAAATAAATCTCCTTTAGTTCAGATGGAACTTAGGTCTTAGTAAGTATCTTTAAGATACTTACTTTAGAATCATAGAGCTGGAAGAGACCCCAGGAGAGAGAGATGCCAATGCAAACAGATATATCTTCTGAACTCTCTGCTGGAAAAAGTTAACAAATGCTTACTTGTGCATATGCACAGCACTGTGCTGTCTTTTTAAAGAAACCATTAATGCTGGTCATGATGAAGTCACTGCACACCCACTCAGTAAAATATATGACACAGTAGGACCATGTACAGAAGACCCAGACAAAAAGCAACTATTTCCAAAGCTCAGTGTTTGTACACGTTCTCTAACCTCCCAGTAAATTATAAATGGACAGTGTAATATTCTGTTGCTCTTACTTTCACAATGATCTGGTTCCACTGTAATGCTAAACTACTGATTCAGTGTTATATGAACACGCCTTTAGTTTGTGTGCTGTGTCTGCTGCTCTTTTTTTTCCTCCAGGGCAGCCTGAGGCTTGCTTGCATGGCATAAAAACATAGTTTAACATTATGCCTGAAAGAAGCCCAACATATGTTGTGCTTGGATACATAATTTCATGTCTTCCTTGAAACATGGCCAGACATAAGGTGCTACCTGACAACATTCTTTGCCAACCAAATAGTTAAGAACTGTGCTTTAATAAAGAGTCGACATGGAATTTGTTCACAGAAAAACCTGCATGGAGCAGAAGCGTTAGCATCTTGTGATTGTGAGGGGAGGGGACTGTAACTTTACAGGTGTTGTAGCCTACAAATCCAATGGCTGATGGCAAAGGCTTGTGGGATTTGAAGTCCCAAACATCTGGAGATTCCCACACCTGTGCGTAAGTTGTGTATGATATAACAAGTAAAGTCCAAAAGATGTTCAGATCAGGGTCAGGGATTGTACACATACAAAAACGGAAATGCTTTGCCAGTTTTTGCTGGTGTTGGTGAAACTTAGGATTTTTCAGACCAGGTTGTTACATCTTTTGGGGACGAGTGGCCTTCTGAAAAAGTATAGTGCTTGGGGCCTTCAACAGGGTGGAGTAGTAAGTAGTGTGATCCTGTGACATCTCATTAGTTCTGTGTCCCATTATCACTCACTTAGCATGTGATGCAAATCCTGCATGATGGGCTCATATTATTGACCAGATTATTTTATTCACGGTCCGATAATTTAGACAATTGAAAAAATATGGATTATGAAACCATGGAATATTTTCTCTCTTTCTACCTTTTCCCATCCTAAAGTAAGTTCTCTCTTTGTCATTGCAGTCCATGGAAGTCTTCATGAAATTGTGTTCGGGGCAATTGAGTGACTTTAATTAAAATTTGAAGTATATTTGCTAGTGCCATTTCATACTGATGAGATTTTGGGGAGATGTGGGAAATAATAAAACTCACTTCTCTACAGGAATTGGGTGGGAACACAAATTTCCTGAATAGAGGGAGAATATAATTAAATTTTTGTGGATCATTTTTGGATCATTTTGTGGATCATTAAATTTTTGTGTATTGTGTATTTAACAGTGCAGTGCATAGTGCTAAAATATCGTTTCATGGAGTTTAGAAAAAGATTTATGTTCCATCTCAAATTGTGATCATTGGATTTTCAGGTATACTAGGAAACCAAACTTCTGGGTGCATTTGTACACATATTTTTCTGTAATTCTATAATGGGAAACCCATTATTTGTACAATTCATTTGAACAACCCAGTCTGAATGGTTTTCTGATTGGACCCTTATAATTGGAAGCAGTATCTCAAGCAGTGATTTCCTAGCCTTTAGCAAATATTGTAGCCCCTCCACATTTGTGAGGGTTCAGGGCACAGAACCGTCACAAAAGTGGGGAAACTGCAAATAAGCACCCCCTCCTGTGATTTCCCCTCCAGAGCTTTCCCCTCCCATTTCTTTGCCTCTGGCACTGGTGTTCCTGAGGGGAAGAAAAAATACAAGGTAAAGGGCTTACTGGTACTTTCCCCTCAGATGGAAAAGAGTTCTGGTGTTCTAGCTACCTCCAGCAGCCATTTTGAAAAAGGAAGGGTAGGAGCAAAAAGAGCAGAGCACCTGACCAATGAGAAGCCATAATACAGCATGATGTGCAGCCGCATGGCAGAGAGGACGCATTTCCAGCAATGGATAGGGGGACTTTACTCACCCAAAAGGAAAAAAAGGCCATTTTAAACACAAGCCTTGCAAACCTGGGGTGAGGAATGCAAAGGAATGGGAGGAAGCAGATGAGTGGGAGGAGGCAAGCATGTGCATTGCAAATAATCAAGTCTGTGAAGGTCAAACTCATAAATGTGGAGAGAGGACTATGCTGCCAATACATCCTTGGAGCTTTTCTCTGGAAAAAAAAAAGGAGGTGGCAGCTAGGGTTTTTATGTTGCAACAACAAGTACTGAGATCTTTAAGATATTGAAATTAATGTTGTCTGCCCTCATACAGAATAGAAACAGCTCTTCTTGTAAAACATGGACTGTGGTGTTGGAGTATTCCACTCAGGGGCATCATTTGTCTCTCAGCTATAATCTGACACACAGCTGTTAGAAATGCAGTGCATTAAAATAGAACTCAATCCATTTTTTAAGATTAAAATTATTTGTTGTGCATGTATAAATTGCTCTGAAGGATTTCATGAGACCCAGAACTTTGTTCCTATTCTGGCACTCCCCAAACCAAGAATGCTGTGTTGTTGTAGAGTGATAGCTGACCTGTCGGACCTATGCCCTTTGAAATCGATGCAAGACACAATAACAGCCTTCCTAATGATGGTGTCTGTAGAACCTTGCTCAGCTTGTAAAGGATTTTTAGTGAGTAATTGTGGCAGAGCATCATCTTCTGAATGAGCAATTTGTTTACTTAACAGAGCATGCAGGTTCTGTCTTATAACAGTACTTGGGGCACATCTTGCAGAAAGCTTTCCTGCATTCCTGATTTGCCACTTTAGCATTAATGTAAAAGTGTTAGTGGGGGAAAATCTGATGGTTGTGCTGACATGGCTTCTCTATCTGTACAGAGTATACCTGCTGGGCTAGCCCTGTAATCACATACAGAGCCATGTCTGCAGTGCGGATGGATAGAATATTGATATGGGTAGAACATAGGCATAGGATTAATAGGGTCAGATACTGTCTAATATCCCATCTTGATGGCTGTTTTTTAAAACACTTCGAAGTCAAAATTGTTTGCATTTGTATTTAGCTGAGCTCCCGAATGTTGCTGGTTCTGCTGAGCACTTTTTGGTCATGGGGTACAGTATCAGTTTCAGTTATTGAAGCTTGAGGATGCGTATAAGATGCAGATGAGAGGCCTACAGCACCTGAGTTCCTTCTTGAATCCTGCCCTTCTTAACTGGTGAAATCTAACAGACATGGGTAGACTGGATGGTTATAGAGAGTAGCTTATGCCTTTATCACATAACAGGACATAATTATTCCAGTTAGGCAATGGTGTGCTCTCTTTTGAAGAAGCCCTCCTTAGACCTCTTAGGCAATTACTGACCATGCTGCATAAGTGAAAGTGTGATGTTTGACTAGCAACAGGAATTTTGGATGTAGTTGATTATCTAGATCAGTGGTTTTTAACCTGGGGTCCACATAGGGTTGCCATACCCATAAAACAGGGTAAATCCGGGATTTAAGCAACTAAGAAATGTCCCAGCTGGTTGTGGCTGGTTGATGCAGCACGTCCCAGATTCCTCAAAAGTGGAAGTGATGATGGCCATGACAGCTAGCTCCCCGGTTTGCAGTAGTAGTAACAAGTACTGGCCAGTTGGGTGATCAGAGTAAAGAGTGGTAACTAGTTTCCTTCAGGAACTAACATTCTAAACTGTGATCATGAAACATTGCCTCAGTTGAACCAACTGCCTGAAGTGCTGCAAAGCATTGCTAATGCTGTCTCTCACTGAGTCTTTATTTGCAGTTTGGAAGGCTACAACAGATTAAAATACATTAGGTGTTGGGAGAGCTCTAACCCAGTAATAGTAATATTGCATTAATATTTGTCTTTGCTCCGGGACATGAGATGTTTTTAAAATCCACTGTTAATACTTTCATATACATTTGATATTATCAAGAACTGAAACTAAAATCTCCAGATAGCAAATGACTTTAGTATACAGGAGCCCTCAGGAGCCCATATCTCTTCAGAGAATCTCCTCATGTGGCCTTTCATGCTCTGTTTGTATGCATCTGCACTATTGTGGCTTGGAGCTTTGCTACAGTTGTTCTGTGTTAGAGATTGTTATTGTCTTTTGAAAACTTCTTCAAGCAGCACTAATGCAGAAACCTGGCATTTTCTGTGCAGATGGAACTTAAGGCTTGGAGGTGACACCGTAGCGCAAAAATAGTGGAAGCTGCCAGAAAGCACTTCCCCGTGGTAGTTCTCATCACAGCAAGTGTAATTTCTTTTTCTTTTTAATCTCTCTGATTACTTATTGGCCCATGGATATGGACAGCAGCCCAGTGATAGCAGATGCTGGAAGACCTTGTGACCCTAGTTAGAGGTGATACAAGGAGTATCCCTTAATGTGAAAAGGAGGACGGTGTACTAAATGTTCACTCATTTCATAGTAAATGTAGTACTTAGGAACAGGAGCTAAAGTGTTCCCTTTTCCAGATGAGTTTATGTCCCTTCTTTTTTTTAAAAAATGTATTCAGCTCTTATCTATCTGTCTCAGTCACTCATAATTTTAGTGAAATAGTGGCATGATGGTGATGATTTCATTATATTGTAAACTATGACTCAAGGAGGATTTTTAAAAAGCACAAATAAAAATATGCACAAAGAGACTTGAAGGCAGCAGATCTTGTGTGATACTGAAAGCTAAGTGGGATCTGGCCTGGTTAGTATTTGGGTGGGGAATCACCAAGAAATACCAAGGCTGTAGCCTGTATTTCAGAGGAGAGCAATGGTAACCGCCACTGAATATTCCTAGGAAAAAACTGTGAGATTCATGTCATCACCATAAGTCAACAGATGATTTGAAGTACAAGCACATATGCTAAAAATTTGTTAAATGAAGTTGAACTGTACCTTCCCTATAATGTTTTATTGTTGTCTGTAAAAAGTCACTGAAGGCTCTATCACAAAGGATAAGGAGGTGTGGGTCTCTTCTCCTTTGATTGCACTTTAAGCACTGTTTTAAGAGAGTGACAGGGAAGCAAATAGCTTGAGGATGCTGTATTTGACATTAATACTATTAATTGTCACTGTAAGGACCACAGAACCATCCTCTTTATGCAGGTTCAGCCCCCAGCTGGCATTCAGATTGGTGTAGAGGAAAGGTGCTGATTCCTAACAATTGCCTGTGACACTTAAGATTAGCAACAGTAGCAGCTGTTGACTTTTATGCCAAAGGTGTAGTGAATCTATTCTGTATTTTATTTCCAACTATAAAGGTGCTTTCCAAAGTGTGGAACCCATTTGAGATACAGGGTTTGGCACTGTGGGTAGCTCCTTTGATGTTCAGACTAAAACTTGAGCAGATTGGCCGCTCTACTGACATTGAAACCACCAGTCACCATTAATCAGCAGATGTCATACAACACACACACACACACACACACAAAATGACAGTGCACAGAAACCCAGTGAAGTGGTCATAGTAGTGATGGATGGAGAGAAAAGCATAGAAATAAAAAAATCTGGCTAGTTGTTTTAAGACAGAAGGTCTGTAATACATAGCTTAAAATGTCTAGCCATCTGGATACCCATGCTTGCATTCTGCCCCATTTTTAAAAACCACCTACTGTCTAGAACTAGAGAACTTGCATATCATTGTGGAATGGTTCTTTGTCCATTTTTCCTGTTTGGAGTTAATTTTATTCCTGTGGATCAATACTACTGCCTTCATTTTTGGAAAACAGTTCTGTACAAAAGTTCTGTACATATGCAAGTCATGTTTGGCAAGTAGACTGAACAAAATAAATCACTCCTTGCTGGAGTGTTTTGTCTGTGTGAAGAAACATGTGTTGCCTTTCTAGAAAATAAAATGCTAGCAGCTTTACTACCAAGTTTAAACAAATCAATTGTTATCAAATGAAAGGGAGCGATCAGCATTCTTTCCTCTACTGCTCCTTCCAAATTATGGTTACCAAGCTAGTCCTCTTTCAGACTTGGCTCTCTTGTGATTCTATTTATCAGTTATCACTGAAGACCAGTTTTCTGCTGAAGACCAATGTCTAGTCAGCCTCCCATGTTCAGGACATCTTTGAGAGTTCATGGCAGTCAATCAGCATTTTTTACTCTTTTCCATAAAGTGTGCATTTTTAACATACAACTACATATCAGATCAGTTATATCTAGATAGCATCTATGGTTTATTCTCATTATGCTCAGAGAAGGTTTCATTTTTTTGCTCTTGTCTAGCATATCAGATGCAATTTTGCTCCTCAGGAGGAGGATGTGTCTTCTATATTTTCTTTTCAGGCAGATATAATCTCGTGAATGAGTGGGCGGTTTTCATCTCCATGCTGAGCGGCGTAGGAGAAAAGACCCCCACCCAACATTGCCAACTGCCAACCCAGAGATCCTGTTCATGCTTTTAAGAGTTCCTTCACTGAGACTCATTTCCCACCTATTTTTGTGTGAATTTTGAATCCTTCCTGCCATGAGAATGTGAGGATAAGAGAAGCTTAGCTTCACACAGGCAGAAGGCAGTTGCCAGATTGGGGGCAGTTAACCAGATGGGGTCATCAGTGATGAAGAAGACAATTAGGGGACATTGTTGGAGTCAAATCCCCCCCCCGTATTTGTTTTAATTGAACTCTGAAGTGTTGCAATTGCCAAGCAATAATGTAGAGATTGTGTTAGTGCACCTGAATGCTGCTCCACATTGAGAAGGTCATTCTTGGAGAAAATACAGGAGCAGGCCTGTGTGTTAGAGATGAAGTCGAGGTGGCTGTCCTTTCTCTTTCTGTTGAGGGAAATTGACTAGACTGGCAGTTGAATCATAGTTCTTTGCTGAGAGTGGGACAGCAAACTCTACTGTACTTGAAGACAGCAGCCTAACTAATAGGTCCCTGACCGAACTTTGTTCAGTTTTCCAACCAGAGCTTGCAAAGAAGATGCTTTCTTGGACTAAACTTCCCAGAATTCACTGGCTAGAAATTCTTTGATTGCTGTGTTTCTGGGTGCTATAGTCCAGAAAGGTAATTTGTTTCTATACTAGTTCTGACACCTTGCTGCTGTTTGCTTAATAGGCCTACCCTATCTGGTAATCCACTCAAGACAAATGCCACAGTGCCAGATTCTGCTGCAAGCGCAGAATACTGGACACGCACACACATGGCCTCCTGGGCTTCGTGTCTCTCTTAACCTGGTTGGTTAGATAGCAGATTCTCCCAGTGGGGCTGCGTCTGTGATGTGTTAGCAGAAAATGAGTAGGTAAGAGCCAGCCAGCAAGAAGCAAGCACTGCTGCTATTGTGAGAGTAGCTTAGAGGGGTTGCTAATACGCCAGAGGACAGGATCAAAATTCAAAATGACCTGGATAGATTGGAAAGCTGGGCCAAGGCTAACAAAATGAAATTCAACAGAAAGAAGTGTAAGGTCCTACACTTAGGTAGAAAAAATGGAATACAGAAATATAGGATGGGGGACATTTGGCTGGATAGCAGTACTTGTGAAAAGGATCTAGGAGTCTTAATAGACCACAAGCTGAACATGAGTCAGCAGTGTGATGCGGCAGCCAAGAAAGCCAATGCAGTTCTCAGTTGCATCAATAGGAGTATGGTGTCTAGATCAAGGGAGGTACTGGTACCACTCTACTCTGCTTTGGTTAGACCTCATCTTGAATACTGCGTCCAATTCGGGGCACCCCAATTCAAGAAAGACATAGTCAAGCTGGAGCGCGTCCAGAGGAGGGCAACCAAAATGGTGAGGGGCCTGGAAGCCATGCCCTATGAGGATAGACTTAGAGAACTGGGTATGTTTAGTCCGCAGAAGAGAAGGTTAAGAGGGGACATGATAGCCATGTTTAAATATCTGAAGGGATGCCATGTAGAGGAGGGAGTTGATTTGTTTTCTGCTGCTCCAAAGACCAGGTCAAGGAGCAATGGATTCAAGCTGCAGGAAAGGAGATTCCACCTGAACCTCAGAAAGAACTTCCTGACGGTCAGGGCTGTCCGGCAGTGGAATGTGCTGCCTCGGAGTGTAGTGGAGTCTCCTTCTTTGGAGGTTTTTAAGCAGAGGCTGGATGGCCATCTGTCAGGAGTGCTTTGAGGGTGTTCCTGCATGGCAGGGGGTTGGACTGGATGGCCCCTGTGGTCTCTTCCAACTCTGCATTTCTGTGATTCTATGATTCTATGATTAGATGGCTGGGAATGGCAGGTGGGGATGGTGTTGAGGGTAAAATGGCTGGAGGGCAGGGGAAACTTCCGCTACCACCTCGTTCCGCAAGCATCTGAGGTGGCTGGTTGGCTCACCCTAGCTAATGATGGGACTGAGCCAGAGGGCAGAAGAGACAACTTGCATACTGAGTTTGGATATTTCCTTGCAACGTGCCTCTGTGAAGGGAGTGGGTATTGAGTAGGTTCTAGATTGCATTTTCAGTTCAAAAAGGAGAACAGTAAAAACCCAGGAAGCCAGGTTGGCATCCTATATCAGCTAAATCTGCACCTAGAATATGCCCCAGTGGGCTCTGCTCTGTGCAGGGGTTCTGTGACAAGTGAATCAGCGTAGAAAGTGAAGGTAGAAAGCCTCCTTCCCCCATTCACTCCAGTGTGGGCAGATGACATTAGTTGGTGATGAATTCATCTGCTGTTCAACTGTCCACAGTACCTATAACAAAGTTGCTACTTTGTTATGGGCACAGTTTATAGTCAGTGTAGCTCAGCAGCAATGGACAATGCCATTGTAAACATCTGTAAACAGCAGACGTTGAGAATTAAATAAAGAGTTTGGGCCACAAGCATTGAGGACAGCCTTTTGTAAGGGATGCTTTAGCAAAGAACCTCTGGTGAGAGAGGAACAAAGTGTCCTTCTGTAAATGCATGACCAAAAGCAGGTCATTCACTTTTTTAGGTACATTGCCAAAGTTGCTGGAATGGAGGAATACAAAGAATGAGATGAAATGAGAATAAAAAGGAGAGCATGTTGAATCCCTGGAAGGACTGCTGGATGGCAATACTGGGGAAGAGAACTGTGGCAATAATGGTCTCGTTTTGTCATGCTGTTTGTAGGGTTGGCAGCAGGACTATTGTGCTGGGGAAGATAAAGCATCAGGATGGCTCCCCTTGTATGCCATCTTCTTTTGCAGACTCACAGCAGTGATGGGAAAAGGATTGAGTAGCGAGGCGGCAGCAGCAGCAACTTCAGCACTTTCAGTAGGCAACACAGAAGAAGCCCCTTGAAGGCCACATATGGCTTATGGGGTAACACCCTTATTTCCATTTGATTCCCTGGTGTGTCCCAGAGCTCCTCAATAACTGCAGGAGGGGTGGGAAAAATACAGGCTACATTTGATCCTTTTGGTAGGAGTAATATCTATTTCAAGATTTTATTTTTTTTATTTATTTTGGAGGATATGCCTTAGGAACAAGTGGGAAGCTGTAAGTGGTGCAAAATGCAGCAGCTAGACAACAGGCTCGAATAGCATATAGCAGCCATGCAATACATTTGTAAAGGAGTTGTGCCAGCTACCACTATGCTTCTGGTCTGAATTCAGGGTGCTGGTAATGACCTTCTAAGTCCCAAATAGCTTGAGACCTCAGTACTTGAAGGAGCATCTCTCCCTATATACCCCTACGTGAGCTTGGAACCTGCTGGAATCTGGGCGTTAAGTCTCAGGAGTCAGGACAATACACTATTAGAGGAATAGGGAAGGGCCTTTGCTATAGTGCACCTCAGTGATGGTATATGTGCTTCTTAGAGGCCTGATCCAACTCCAAAGCTGTTGTCATTCCAGTGCCCAGTAGAATAATGGCTGTTTTCTAAAGCTTTGGGGGCATGATCGATTTAATCCAAATTTTGCATATGTGAATGGTTTAAAATTGTTTTAAACTGTTTTCAAACTGTCTTTAGTGTTGTGAGCCACCCTGAGTCCCAGAGTGGGGAAAAGATAGAGTATAAGTGATGGATGGATGGTTTAATATACTTTCAGCCTTTAATTTATTTTTCATGTTCTAAAGAGTTTTAAACTGAAATCCTTGAATGTAGGGTAGGATATAAATATTTGTGAGCCAGTGTGGTGTGGTGGTTTTGGGCATTGGACTATAACTCTAGAGACCATGATTTAATTCCTTGCTCAGCCATGGAGACCCACTGGGTGACACTGGGCAACTTCTACTTTCTCAGCCTCAGAGGAAGGCAATGGCAAACACCTTCTCAATAAATCTTGCCAAGAAAACCTCACAGTAGTTTCATTTTAGCGTCTTTGTAACTTGGGAACAGCTTGAAGGCACACAACCAATAAATACTTTAATTAATTGAAAAGTAAAGGGGTGATCCCTGTAATTCTTAGAGGCCACAAGATAGGTACTAGATGATTCCTTTATGTCAACTTGAGTGAAGAAAAAAATGAGTCCCTCAATCCAGTGCTGAATATTAGTAGCAAAGGATCTGAGGAGGCAATTAAAAGTAAAAAGCATATGGAGTTGAAATTCTGTGGTTATGAATGTTGTAGATTTCAGTAGCATCCTTTCTCACTATGTTTGTAAGTCAGATGCAGTCACTGTGTATAATAATGACATAGATCATAGTTAATTAGGATGATATACCTCTTAAAAGAAATCTATATCTCATTATGAATTATGCAGCAGTATGGCTTTTTTAAAAAAAATCATACTAATGAAGTACTTGCATATCAGTGGTTACCACATATCATACTTATTAACCAGTGTTTTGCTACATTGATTTTGATGAGAACTTTGCAATGGGGAATAGAGAACATGGGGTAAGTGTGAAGACAAAATGGAGCAGAGAAAATGACCCCGTGACCTTTAGAAAGCAGCGCGTCTTAGACAGCAGAAGGACCACTTCCTCCTGTAGGTGTTATAAGTTTGTTATAGTCTTACTCAGAAGCCTTGCTTCAGATTCCCTTGCTATCTGAAGTACATCAAGCCATTGCCTAGTATATAGGATCTTTTTCTAGGGAGCACAATAATTTTGGAAGTCCTTCTAATTTATACAGTCAGCTCTCTACATTTGTGGGTTTCACTTTTACAGATTTGATTATTCACAGATTACTTGCTGTCCCCTCTGCTGCCTCCCTATGCCATTTTTAATAGGGACCACAGGCCTTGTGGGATTGAAAAATGGTGAATGGGGCTTGTAAGTCACTCTTAAAAATGGTGTGGGGCAGTAGTGGAGGTGGCAGGAAGCCCCACCAGCCAGCCACTTTTGCCTTGCGAAGGAACCCTGATGCCTGAAAGAAATCCACAATGGATTGAATGTGGTGATCATACTTTTTTTGTGTGTTAAATGTGGTTTGAGAGGGTCTAGAGTTATTCATGAATTTTCCACTTTCATGGGAGTCTTGTGTCCCTATCCCTAGCAAATGTGGAAGGATGACTGTATTATGATTTTCTTCATCACAAGGCACAAATGTACTAAACAGTGAGGTACAGAAGTTGCGATGTAATAGTTTTTGCAAAGTGTGGCAATGGCCATCCACATATATGGCTTAAAAAAGAATCAGAGTCAAATTTGTAGAGGATGGTACTACCATGGCTACAAGTCATGATGGCTTTATGCTTCTTTCGGGACTGTGGGCAGCATGGCACTGAATATCACTTATTTGAGGAACCATAGTAGGAGAGGGCTATAATATGTTTTCAAGAGTGGTTGGTTGGCCACTGTGAAAAGCAGGATGCTATTCTAGATATGCCTTTGGTTTGATCCAACAGGTCCCTTTTTAAATTCTTCATGCCTAATCTGAACATTTCCAACACAAACACTGGATACAAGGATACACTTCACAAATTATGACAGACATGTGCAGTTCTAAACAGTCATAATCTTCTTGTAGAAGAAAAAAAAAGCAGCGTGATGCAGTCCTTAGCAAGCCACAGAAACCTATTTTCCATAGAATCACTTTTGATAATCAGTTCTAGCCGCTTAGCAATCCCACTACAGGGTCCTCACTGTACTCATAAGTCCTGGTTTACTTTTTTTGGTGGTTGCCATTTTATAGTACTTGAGACCTGGCTGATGCTCAGGTGAATGGAAAATATGCTCTCTTTCCTCAGAAACCAATCATGCTAATTCCATATTCTGGATATCAGTCCTGACACAAATTAATCTTTGCTGTTGTAGGACCTAAGATCTCTGCTCAGTTGTGTCATGGCTTCATACTCATCCACTCCACAGGATTATATCAATTTCCAGTGCACCACAGGAGCAGTATATTTTCTATTTATTACTGAAAATGGAACTGACCCCTCAACAGAAAAATCAGATGACTGCTTTGCTCTCTTGCTGCCTGTAACTGGAAACCAAATGAGCTGACCAATGTAGCAGAATGGTCATATGAATCAGCCATCAGTAGTCCCCTGGTGGCAAAGGGTGGCCTTCTCCGCAGAGCACTTTAGTGCCAAGGTTTTGTTCCCAGTTTGAGGTAGATTTTGAACTCCTGCTAAAAGTTCCAAAGAGTGGGGTTTGAAATTTCACTGTGGCAAAGTGAAGTTAACCTCTTCATCCTTTGTACCTCAGTTCAGATCAGTTCTCTTGCAAAACAAACTGCTTTTTTCACACCAGGCATCCATGTGGCTCTCACTAGGCTTTCCTTGTGTCAATCGTTGTGTGCTCTCATTAGACACACTCTACATGTGCTGCTGTCCATTGGTGTCAGTGTTCCGTCATTTAGAACTGCCTGATTCACTGAGCCTGGTGTCTTCTACTGTGAAGAAAATTCTCTAGCTGGGGCCTGTTTGGTGCTTCCTTTTACTAAGTAGGAGGAAGTGTTGGATCCAGCTGAGAAGTTGCGGTGCATTGCCTTGACACATCGTGTGGCTGGCTGGAACCAAAAGCTATCTATTGAGATGCATTTTTTTTTGTTTATTTAATTTATATACCTCCTTTCTCCTGGTGTGGGACCCAAGATAAAAAGAATCTGCTAAAATTTAACACTAAAATTTTAAAGCCTCAGAGGGAGACAAAGGCAAACTCCCTCTGAAAAAATCTTGCCAACAAAACTCTCTGATAGAGTTAAGGTTGCCATAAGTCAAAAACAACTTGAAGTCACAGAATAACAACAACAGATTAATAAAATGCAGTGAGCCCTCCACTTTTGTAAGGGTTAGGGTTGCAAGACCCCTGTAAAAGTGGAGAAAATGTGAATAAAAATAAAAATTATGAATGCAATTATTTTTTACTTGAGAACATTTCTCTAGGAATCTCTAGGTTCTGTAGTGCAATTCTTTGGTCAGCTTCTAGCAGATGTGGGCATGCTGGAGGACCTAGCAATACCTAGAGATGTGTTGTCTCTAGGAATCTCTAGGTCCTCCAGCAAGACTCTTGTGGTCCACTTCTGGTGGAAGTTGATCATAGAAACACAAAGGATCTAGAAACTCCTGTAGAGAATATGTTTTTTCTATAGCGGGGGCAAATAAAGTAAGAATTTTTTAAAAAAATAAATAAAATAATCTGTGAATAACCAAATCCACAGGTGCTAAACCAGCAAAAGTGGAGGGCCCACTGTGATATATATATATATATCTATATATAGCGAAAGGATGCACTACCTTTTTAAAAAAAAAAACTGGATCCATACAGTTCTAGTCCCAGTTGTATACGAAGCAGACACAAAGCTGAATGGCTTTATATCCATTTCTTTCCAGACCCCAGTTGACATGGGTATCTATCATATTCAACAATTACAGCACTTTGATATCACTTTAACCGCTATGGTTTCATTCTGTGGAATCCTGGGACTTGTAGTTTGATGAAACAGTAGAGCTCTCTGGCTGGGAATGCTAAGTGTCCCTTCCTAAACTGCAAATCCCAGGAGCCATGGTAGTTAAAGTGGTGTCAATGATAGTGTAGTATGGAAGGGACGTGGCTCAAGGGTGGTGGTGCTTTGCTGCAGTTTTCAACATTTTATTCCTTCTGCTCCTTTGCCCTAAAGTAAGTGCTGTTGGCAGTATCTATTGTTTGTCTTGGTGGTACTGGTCTTAATACTCCTAAATGATGCTGTTTCTGATCCTACAATAATAATATTAACATCATTCATTGCAGATGGACCAGGAAACTGTTCAATTCAGACATTTTAACAAAAGCATAATCAGTAGAGGTCTTGTTAAACCTAGACTTTTTGTTTGAAAGAACAATCCCCTTTTAGTATGCCTTCAGGACTTCCATCTCCTGCAGAAAGCTGTTCTACAAAGCCAAGTAAAGACTCTCCTTGAGTGCCTTACCAGACTACAAACCCCAAAATTCCATATAACACAGCCATGAGAGTTAAAAGTGGAGCTCCAGAGTCATAATTGGAGCCCCTGGAGAAAGCTGGTGGATGGCTGAACCCTTAAACCTTTCAAATTCTTTTCCTAAGTTCCTGTTCTTGAGATAGCTTGGTTATCTGTATTATCTTGACAAACCCTGACCTTTGCCAGTTGTCCCTGCTTTGAATAACTTGGATAACATCCACATTCGATTGCTGCAGTTCGTTGTGTCTAAGGGGATGTATTTTCGATGTGTTTGAAAGTCTGCTTAGATTAGAACAGCTTAGATTAGAACAGCTGGGATTGTTCACTGGAAGCTGTTGTCACACTGAATATATCTCCTTGGTTTATAAAGATCTTTGCTGGTTTTCAGTCTGTTTCCAATTCAACATGCTTTTAAAATACACTCTTGAATAAGAACTTAAAACAGTTTGGGACCAGGGTGTCTGGAACACTGTTTTCTCTCCTCTGAAAATGCCTGTTTATTCAGACAATTGTGTGAAGCTCCATTCTGGATGGCTCTCCTTTCCGAAATCAGACTGTCAAGGATATGGTGCTCCAGAAACCTTTTGCCAATACTGCTATTTTTTTTATTTTATTTCATTTTATTTTATATCCTGCCTTTCCCCTAGCCTTTTGACTCAAGGTGGTTACAACATTTAAAAATGGTACAGATAAGAGATCACTTCAACAAGAACATACAGAAGTTAAAATATAAACTACAAGTATAATTAAAAATTATTTTAAAACATATCTATTAAAAACCAAAATATACAAAGTGTAGCAGGGTACTTGTAGAAGCCTTTTCTTGATAATCAGTTTTCAACGGCCTTTTGAATAATAAAAAAAAGTCTTCACCTTCTTTTGCGAGAGCATCATGGAGGGAGCCAAGTTTTAGGACCCAAGTTCAAACCATTTTATTCTGTCATGATTATGAATAAAAAAAATTTAAAAATTGATTCCTCCTGGCATCACTAGTTTTTCTGTTGCTTGGATCTATAGGTGTTGTGTGTATTTTTTTTATTGATTTCATTTTAATGAATGTGAAGTGTATTTGATAATGTTCAGGCCTAGATTGTAAATCAAGTTTTTAAAGACTTGTCAGTGGAATGTGCAGGAAAGAACAGTAGAAGGGTTTTAAATAATACCACATAAATCATTACAGCTTTACTCCACAAGATATACATGGTCAAAGTGTGGTAGAATTATTGCTGTTGGCCAGCCACAGGAAGTGAAAATTATATTGAAGGATTTGGGTTGATAGAACTAGTGAAGAAGACAGGGGACGGCCCATAAATCTGCCATAATTGGGAGCAAATTCACTACAGGTTTTGTTGCCACTCCTCTCACATCTGTTTCCAGCCGAATTACACCTCTGCCAGTGCCAAATTAGTCTAATGCTAGCAGAGCTCGTATATAACTGGAGGGGGAATGGCAATAAAAGCCTGAGTGAATTTGCTCTCATTTTGGCGGATCCATTGGCCACTGCAGGGAGGGCATGTGGTAAATAACTCAGAGGAAAAGAAAACTCACAAAGAAATTAGGCATAGGATCAAATGAATCACATTTATTATAAGTTCTGCAGAAGAGGGTGCCCCTAAAAGAGGACCCCCCCTACGTTGAATACCTTACGTTTTATTCCCTATCCCGACGCAAGTTTTCCCTCCCCTGTGACCCCATTGGTTAGGGTGACAGAGGTTACAACCCTATCAGAATCGCCTAAGAAGTTACATGCCCCCTTCCCCATATTTACAGCATATATGATCATGCACATAATCACGCTTTAACCTCGTGCTTTCTTAATTCTCATTTGCAATTTCAAAATGCCCATCAAACAGATCCTAACCTCCCATTTTTGCTAAACAATGCCAAATTCTTCTCTTGTTTTTCCTACCCCTTTTCAGCTTTTGCTGACCTTCAGTCTGCCTAAGCAGGTGCCTTCAAACAAAAGTACATACATCCCACTGTTGAATCCTTATCTATGTGTCTGGTTCTCTTTGCTTCAAGGTCTCCTTTAGCTGCCAGCTTCTAAAATTATGTTTCTTTAGACTCCATTGTATTTCAAAAGCTCACATACTAAAGTATATGTGTGTAAATATATTTAAAATGTGTTATAATCTATAAGCTAATACATATGTTAGTAATACTTGTTAATAATACTGCAAAAACTAAAATGTATCTTATTTCTCTCAGGGCACATGGCAGCATGTATGGTTGTGTGCAGAAGTATCTTCAAGGCTAGAGAAGGGTTTATCTGTCCTTATCTCACAATTTTTTTAGCCTTCCTGCATTACCCTTGTGCAATTTGAGCATGATAAGGTCCTCTGCATTTTAGACTCCTTCCACAGAGTTCAAAAGTGGCAAGGCCTGACCAGTACTTTAGTGCATGAAAGAAGCAGGCAGGAGTTAACAGATTTTCTGTTTTTAAATAGAGGTTTCCTCTGCCTTACCGAAGTTATCACTGTTCTTTGCAGCCATAGCTCAACAATTAACATAACAAGGTGAACTGATCTCTGCTGAACCTCTTCTGGCTTCTGTGGAATTATGCTCAGATTGAATTTGGCCTGTGGATTTTAATTATCATCCAACAGAATAATGGCGAGAGACAAGGAGATGTGATGATTGCATTCTCTTTTTAATTTGCAGCAGTGCTCTGGGTGCAGATTAGCTGTTCCTTCTCCACATTTACTATTGATCTGCTTTGCTTTGCCTCTCAGGAGAGCAGCGTGTAGCGTGATAAATAGGTGACAGTTTTTGCTTCAGGTTTGGTTTAGTCTTTTTGTGAGACTGGACAAATCCTTCCATTCGCACTGGGGTAATTCATATCACAAGATGTCCCCTAGCTCTGTAGCCCTGTCAGTGGAGCTGAAAGCGTAGATATGCTATGTATGTTTATAATACTTTGAGCAAATATGTTTCCTACAAAATGATTTTGAAATGCTAATAGCACTCTTGCAATGTAGTGTTATGCCTGTGATTTGATACATTCCCTAAATAGGCAAGATTTACACCACAGAGTATACTAACTCTGAAATAAGCTCCACATTGTGTAAGGAATTTACTTCTGTGTAAGCTAGTTTAGTTAGTTGCACTTTTTGGCTGCCCAGTAGCCAGAGTTATTTGGATTGTGCATGGTTAAGTGTGTGTGAGTGTATGTGTGCGTACAGTATTTATATTACAAGCAATAAAACAATGAATGCTGATGTTCAGTCATGTGCATTTCTGGTCAGAAGTGAGTCCCACTGAATGTGGTGAGACTTACTCCCAGGTAAGAGTGCATAAGATTGAAGCATGAAACTACCTGAGTGCTGTGGTTAGTCCATAATGACGCATAGAGAGCAAGGCTGATTTGACCAAGGTTGGATTATTAAGCAGACTAACAAGTCCCCACCCTAAGAGCCAAGATTTCCATATTGTAATGCTGGTGGTGTTTACTAATTTTACTCTTTTTAACCCCCACCCCAAGTTAATGGCACAACCTGGAAATACTAGTGTTAGTGTTGAAATGTTAAAATAAGATCATGAAAGAAAATATAATTTGTTGTCAAAGTATTAAGTATTAATTAAAAATTGCCAGTTTATTCACTTTGTCATCTTGAATTGTTAAAATATAATTTAAACTCACTGAAAATGGTAAGGAATGAGTTAAAATAATGAGAAATATAATCATTGCTCAAAAATAATGTCATTGGGGTTGACTGATTAAATAAAAAAATCTAAAATATTTTGACTTTTCTAACAAAGTGAGAGCAACAGATAAATGTTTAACAGTTTATTCTGAAACCCTGGGTAATGGGTTCTTTCCCACAGCCTAATGTAACTTATCCTTTTTCTAACATGATAGTAGTTCTGATTATCATGATGCTATGCTGAAGAATTTGTGGAGTTATGTGTGTGCCTTGATGTATAGAATGGCAGCAATGAAAAAGTTTATTAAGTGGTTTGTTGAGTACCATAGCAATTTTAAAGTGGTCTGTAGGGAAGACACATGAGAATTGCTGATATACTTCAAACTAGATGTGGCATTAATTGTACAAATTCAATTAGTATGCACATTTTTATGTAAATAGCATCCAAAAAAGAGAAGCCCCTGAAGTGTTGGGATTGTGAGAGGCCAAAGGACACTTTTTCTCTTTCCTTCGTTCAGATAAAGGTCTCCTGTCTGATACAGTTAATTTGCATGTTGAGGCAGGCTTCCACTGGTTCACATGGAGGCTGCCCATGAAATGCAGATAGCAGCTTCTGACGGGTGACTTGTCAGGATCAATGCATATCTAGCTAGACTCTAAATTGTTAAATTGGGAGCGCACAGCAGGCAACAAAATCCTTGTGACCATTGTTTAAGTATAAGATATAAATGTGTGTAAAGAATCCTTAGGAACACTTTTGTTGAAAATACTGGGTGGGCCCCTCCCCAAGATAATTCCCCTCCCCAAGATAATTCCCCTCCCCGAGACATTCCATGATCCTTAGGTATGGTCTGTTTGTAAAAGGTTCAGATTCAGAGAAGTTGTATCAAGCAATAATACCTTATGATCTTGCATATAACAAATCAATATACTATGAAAAAACTGTGCAGTGGCAAAAGGCTTAAGCGTTCTTCCCTGTCCTACCTTTCTGCTGAAAATGCCCTGCTTCTGATGGTGCATTTCATTTTTTAAAAACATACTGTCTTTCCTATGCCTGTTCTGTAATGTGTGGTTTGCCCTTGAATATTGCATCTGTCATATTTTATCCAGTCGTGTAGGGATGTGGGGGTAGGGAGGCGATTTGCTCTGAGCAGCAGTGTTTTTGGGGTGTCCCGGCCCATAGCCACGCCCCCGCATGCCCTGCCCATGCCCCCATGCACAGTGGCCACACCCCTCGTGCCATAGCCCCACCCACCTCTTGCCCCCTCCACACAGTCCAAACTCTGCCACTAATTTTATCTTTTTTAGCATAGAAAAAAACAGTAATTTGTTTTTTAAAAAAGGAGTAGTTCAAAAAAAGGAGTGCTACCGTCATATTGTGATACGTTGGGTAATTTTTTTTTCCAGTGTACTGGGACCAGCGTCATATTTGTGCCCCATTGGTTGCTACTGCTTCTTTCCTGGAAATTAACCGGGCACTGGCAGCCAGTGGCTCAGGGACCAGCACCAGTTGAAGGACCACCATTTTGTATAGCACTAGCCTAGAATACCTACTGGACTCCTTTCAAGTATTAACCCAGTCTGGCCCTGCTTAGCTTCTGTGGTCAGACATGATCTCGTGCCATCAGGTATTTAGGTGACTAGGGAGGTTCTGTACTTAAAGTGAAACAAATAAGTAATACTGATGGCAGAATTACCTTTCAGATGTGTAATGAATAGCAGCATTGCTTGTAATCAAATTATAAAACCATGCTGCTGTGGGGTTTTTTTTTACCAACATTGTACCAAGCTGTGACAACCTGTTCTTCTTCGTGGTCTCTGTGACTCACACAAATGGGTTTAGCACCTGCGCAGAAACAGCATTTGTAACCTTCTAGAGCCTACCGTTTGCATTTTGGCGGTTGACTCATCCCCCATCCCCTCAGGGTATATAAGCCCCCGCCTCGTGTAATGATCAGTTCTTCTTCGTGGTCTCTGTGCCTTCATACATTAGGAGCTTCTGCGCCTGCGCAGTAGCGTTCGGAAACTTCTAGAGCTTGTTAGCTTGGCGGGAACCCCTCCCCCACGCCGGCACTGCGCATGCTCCTCCCGCCGAGCAACGGTCTCTCCTCAGTTCTTTCTCGTCCGCCGTCGCGAACGGAAGGTTCTTCGGCTTGTTCCTTGATTCCTTGCTTGGCCTTTAGCTTTTTGCGGTTTTTTCGACTTTTCGGACCGTCTTTTGACTTCTCTTCGGACTTCCCCTCGGTTTTGGTATTTCGGACTTTTCTTGTTGGCGTTCCTCGTCTTATGTCCGCGCTTTTTAAGAAGTGTGTGTCCTGCGGGCGTAAGGTTGCCCTCAACGACGGCCATCGGGAGTGTCTTTTCTGCTTGGGTGAGTCCCACAATACTCGGACTTGCCCAATTTGTAGGGATTTCACTTCCCAGACTCTCCGAAACAGAGCCTCAAGGCTAAAATCTTATTGTTGGGAGCAATCCTTGAAAGCCGTTGACGCCCCTGTTTCCAAGATGGCCGAGAACAAGACGACCACGCCATCGACGGTATCGGCGGCTGCCGTTCCGTCCACCTCGTCGGTATCGGGCTTGGTACCGGCGAGAACACCGATATCGGCGTTACCGAGGATCCCAAAGCTGTCGGCGGCTGCCAAGTCAGCAAAAGGATCCTCGACCGTGAGGAAGACCGAGGCTTCGGCCAAGGAAACGCCTCATAAGAAGCGCCCTGCTCCGGACGGAGATAAGGGCAAGGAGAAGGAGACGAAGAAGAAGAGGAAGGAGAAGCAGCGCTCCCTGGCTGAGGACGTCCATCCTCCAACTCCTCCTCCGACTCTTCAGACTACCAAAGGGCCCGGCGAGACCCTCGATATCTCGGATGACGATATCGAGGACGTTACCGAACAACGTCCGGCCTCGCCCGTGGAACCTCCAACCCTGGTGGAGGAACAACACCGCCGATCGAGTCGTCGCAGGTCGGCTGACCTGCAACACAGAGAGGCGTCTGCTTCCCTCGAACGGCGTTCGACCTCAGCAAGGTCCCGGTCCCGCTCTTCGGAGCGCCCGCTGACTTCTCCGCCCCCTCGAGAGGCTAGAGAGGAACAACCTCGCTCGTCTGCCTCCAGATACACCTCGGCGTCCTACGTGGCCAGGTACGCGAGGGAGTCTGAGTGGAGAGAGCGCCCGGCCTCTTACCGGTCACATTCTCCATTGTACCGGGATCGGTACCATCGTGACCCGAGTCGCTGGGAGGCCTTCCGGAGGTCTCGGTCACCTCCACGATGTCGCGGCCCTCGCTCCCCGTCTCCAGAGAGGGAGGAACCGCGATACCGTCGGCGCCGCAGTCCTTCGCCATCGGACCGCCGCCGCTCCTTCAGCCGCTCCCCTTCACCTCGTTACCGGAGACCAAGGGAGCCCTCGCCTCGGTACCGTGCGGTATCGCCGCCTCCCAGGGTCACTGCTACGGCAACGCGCCCTGCGGAGTCCGTGGTGACTGGGCAGGCTACTACCACCACAGCCTGTCAGACTACGCCGGTCACCACGAGGAAGGTGCGGTCGGTTGTGACCCAGCCGAAGCGCGACACCGCCACTGTCGCCGCTTCTGCCGTGGAAAAGCCTGGCAAGGCTACTCCCGCGACGGCACTGAAGGAGCCGCACGGAGAAGGACGAGAGGACTCGCCGAGCTCCGAGCCCTACGACTCGACCGGGGAGTCAGAAGTCTCGGAGCCGGCTTTGCAGGAATCTCCTCCCCTGGGATTCGGGGACCCGATCCCAGACGCAGCGCCAGAGGACGTCCATCAGTTCTCGGCGATGCTGCTCCGCATGGCCTCGACCCTTGGCCTGCAACTTGCGGACCCGGAGCCGGAGGATGATGATCCTGCCTTCTCTGTCTTCGAGGGAAGACAGCCTGCTACCGCTCCGCTGCCTCTCCTGCCTCGGATCTCGAGAATTGTGAAGTCTGCCTGGGACCGGCCGGCCTCAGCACAGCCGATCCCACAGAGGCTGGAACACCTGTACAGGGTGCAGAAGGATAGCGCCAGTTTTCTCTTCAACCACCCTGTACCGAACTCTGTGGTCGTCGAATCGGCGCAGACGAGAGGCGGCGGCAGGCAACACACCACTCCGCCGGATAAAGAGGGCAAGAAGCTGGACGCGTATGCAAGGAGGTTTTACTCCGCTACCTCCTTGCACATCAGGGTGTCCAATACTCAGGCATGCCTCGCGGCATACCTGAAAAAGGTCCTGGACTGCCTCCAGCCGGCCATCGAGGCGGTTCCCGACGATATCCGGCAGGCGACCACGGTCATCTTCACCGAGGCCATGAACATCGCCACTCTCCTGCATATCGCCCTCGACCTGTGGGACTGGTGCATTCGCTTGCGAGTGCATCCCATAGCTGTTCACCTGGCCGGGCAGGAGAACGCTACCGCAGACGCCCTCAGCAGGGACACGACATCCCATCACGAATGGTCTCTCTCCGGAGAGGCGTTCAGACTGATTCGGGACCGCTGGGGCGAACCATCGATCGACCTCTTCGCGACCAGGGAAAACGCGAAGTGCCGTCGATTCTGTTCGAGAGCAGGCCACGATCGGGCCTCCATCGGGGACGCTTTCCAGTTTCCGTGGACTGGGGAACTCCTCTACGCGTTCCCGCCGTTCCTGCTGCTCGGCCGGACAATATCGAAGATCCTTGCCGAGCGAGCCGACGCGATCCTGGTGGCACCGTACTGGCCGAGGCAGCACTGGTTCACACCCCTGCTACGCGCTGCACGAGGCGACCTTCTCCGGCTACCTCCGACGCCGGGCCTGCTCTCCCACTCCAGCGGCCGAGTCCTCCATCCGGACCTGCCACGCCTGGCCCTCCATGCCTGGAGGATATTGCACTAGACGATCCCGTCCTCGGTACCGTCCTCGTCGCGGCCAGGAAGGAATCCACCCGTCGCAACTACCAATACAAGTGGCGACGCTTCCTGACCTTCGCTAACGACAGGAGTGAGCCGGTATCGCCTGCAGGACTCTCCACCGTCCTGCATCTCCTCCTTCACCTCCGGCAACAGGGCCTGGCGTTTCCGTCTTTGAAAGTCTACCTCTCCACGATCGTGGCATACCAGCCGCCACGTTCCACTGCATCGGCCTTCTTCAGGAACGATACCGTTAAGCGGTTCCTGAAGGGACTTCACCATCTCTACCCGCCGGTATCACCGCCGCTACCGCCGTGGTCCCTCTCGTTGGTGCTCTCGCAGCTGACCAAGCCGCCCTTCGAGCCGATGGCGACCTCGGATGACAGACTCTTAACCCTAAAGACTGCCTTCCTGGTAGCGGTGACCTCTGCAAGGCGGGCGGGTGAGATAACAGCTCTTCGATCCGATGAGCCCTTCATGGTCTTCCACAGGGACAAGGTGGTCCTGAGACCCGACATCTCGTTCCTGCCGAAGGTGGTGTCCAGTTTCCATCTCAACCAGGACATCATCCTGCCTGCTTTCTTTCCTGACCCGACGACACCGCTGGAGCGGTCCCTTCACTCCCTGGATGTTCGTCGGGCCCTGGCGTTTTACAACGATAGGACTGCCTCCTTCCGACAGACGCCACATCTCTTCGTTTGCTATGGGCGACGTCAGAAGGGCCACAAGGTGTCCACCCAACGTTTTTCCAAGTGGGTGGTACAGACTATTCAGCTGGCGTACGAGCTCGCGAGGAAGCCTCCGCCAGCCCTGCTTCGAGCCCACTCCACCAGAGCTGTGGCAACATCTGCGGCCCTCCTGCGAGGAGTTGACCTGCATGAACTCTGCTGTGTGGCGACCTGGTCCCAACCATCGACCTTCGTTTGCCACTACAGGCTCGACTGCCGGTCGCGCAGAGATGCCCGGTTCGGACGTGAGGTGCTGGCTTCCGTGCTGTAGGACCTGACCCGCCATCCGACCGGTAAGCTACACAGTCTCCTAATGTATGAAGGCACAGAGACCACGAAGAAGAAAAACAGGTTGCTTACCTGTAACTGTAGTTCTTGGAGTGGTCATCTGTGCCATCATACATACCCGCCCTTTCCTCCCCTCTTTCTCAGGTCCCTGTAGGTTCTACGGCGGACGACAGAACTGAGGAGAGACCATTGCTCGGCAGGAGGAGCATGCGCAGTGCCGGTGTGGGGGAGGGGTTCCTGCCAAGCTAACAAGCTCTAGAAGTTTCCGAACGCTACTGCGCAGGCGCAGAAGCTCCTAATGTATGATGGCACAGATGACCACTCGAAGAACTACAGTTACAGGTAAGCAACCTGTTTTTCCTTTTTATCTGCTGCATGTGCAGCATATAGGAGCCTCTTTGCTAGCATGAACGGGATTTTTCCCTAATTTTTGGTGTTTTGGATTGGTCGCTTTGGCTTCGGATCAGATCAGACTTGGATTATTCTTTTGGATTGTGTTGTTCGGCAAGTTGTATGGTAACGGCTGTATTTAAGCATTGCTTGACCTGTGGAGGTAAAATACCTGATAAGGATGGACACTCAAAGTGCCTCCTTTGTATAGGTGAGGGCCACAACGTGGAAGCTTGTCATTGTTGGCTATTTACTCTGCAGACTCGTTGCAATAGGGCTGCCCTGTTCTGGGAGAAAGTGCTGACTGCTTCAGAACTGCCCAAGTGGGCTGAATCTACTTACTTACCATCCAGTATGGCCCATTCTACTTCTTCTTCGACTTCCTGACGAAATGTGTCGGTACCGTTGTCGAGACTGAGATCTTGCTCGATGTCAAGGCCTCGAGATCAGGCTTTGTCTGGTAATGCTGATGATTCTCGAGACCGTCCTTCTCCTCCACTTAGTACCAAACTGCCTAGGAAGGAGAAGGATCGGAAGAGGAAGAATAAGGAGGCTGATTCGACAGAAGCTAAGAGGCAGAGGAGGAAGGATAAGCCTAAGGCACATCCTTCATCTCCAGCAAGGAAGGCAACTCCTCAAGGGTCTCCCTCAGAGGATACACGGGCCCCTCAACATCGGGGATCCCAAGATGTTATACCTTCTGAGGAAATCAAGGAAGTGTGTATTGGTTCAGAGGGAGAGATATTGGAAACCTCCCCTCAGATTTCTGTCAGGTCACCTTCAGACCACAGAATGCTGTCCCCTGTTGTAAGACCTTCTGGGCACAAAAGGTCTTTGGCCGAGCAGTCCAGAATGCTTCAGCATACTCCGACTTGGCCCCTAGGCCTGTCTACTGGGACAGTCGGTCGGTCAGCACTTCCTCATATCGGTATCAACATTATAGGGAAAGATCTCCCTGTTGATACCGTGACAACGTTTCATATGATTCAAGGGATATATCCCCTTACATGGATGATTTGGAGTGATATGAATGACATCGTTGGTATTGAGATGTTTCTGATGACCGATACCATCATGTCACCTGCCGCTCTCGTTCTTTGTCGAAGACGTCTCTATCTTGGCGGGTGATAGCATCTTCTGGCCGCACGTCTAAGTCTGCCAGGTGGGATCGAACCATGGATGATAGGCATCAAGAACGCTTCCCAGAGGGGAGGAGAAGAGAGTCTATTGTTATGTCCCCTCGAGATCATCGGATCCGATCGCCATCAGTACCATCCCCGGTATCCTCGACAGAGTCCCATAGGCTAGATGTCAAGTCCAACTTCATCTCCACTGCCGAGAGGATTTCACTAGTGATGACATGTGATCGTTTTTGGACCTTGTTCTCAGAATGGCCAGATTGTTGAACTTGCAAATTGAAGATCACAAGGAGGATCTGAGAGACCTGATTTTCCAAGATTTGCAGAACCGTGCTCCGGTACTGTCTATAATTGTGCCGCTTCCATATCTGTCACAGACAGTGAAGAATTCATTGTTGGCACCATCTTCAGTGCCGTCTATGTCTAAGAAGCCGGAGTCTCTGGTCCAAGCTGGTCCAACATCCCACACCAAGCTCTGTTGTGGTGGATGTGGCCCAGTCAAAGCAGTCGCAGAGACTGCATGCTGTCCCTGCTGATTGTGAGGGGAACAAATTGGACAACATTGGTAAGTAATTCTATTTGCAGCCTTGTTGTTTAGGATTTCAAATTATGCCGCTTGAATGGGTGTATACCAGCAGTTCCTGTGGGGCAGAATCAAACCCTATCTGGAAATGCTTCTTGATACCAAAAAGAAGACTGCCACTGCATTATGTTGTGAGGCTTACCATTTGTCATCTCAACAAATCACTACAGCTAAACACATCACAGACTGTAGTAGTAAAGCTGTGGCGGGTGCCGTAGCGATCGAATGGCATGCATGACTTCGCTCATTTCGGTGTCTCAGCAAGCCAAGATGATGATTGAAGACCTACCCTTTGATTCTCTAGGGCAGTGGTTCTCAACCTTCCTAATGCCATGACCTTTTAATACAGTTTCTCATGTTGTGGTGACCCCCAACCATAAAATTATTTATTTATTATTTACAATGCCTCCCCCCCGGCAAAGGCCGCCTTGCCAGCCAGGAACGGGGGGGGGGCAGGGAGGGAATGAGGAGCCGCACAACTCCACCGGGAAAAAACTCCGAGAACCCCCCAGGCTCTTCTTCTGCTTCGCTCTCGTTTCCGCGGGGGGAGGCGTGTGGGAAAAGTTTACCTTATTGCGGAGGTGGGGGGTGCCGTTCGCGCAAGCAGGTTCTTGCACGAGGTGCTCTCTTCCCTGCTCCTTTGTCCTGCAGCTGGCTTCTTGGTCATGTGACCGCCCCGCCCCTTCCTCCCCCAGCGCAGCCTACAGCTCCCAGGCTGCACTGTGGAAGGAAGGGGCAGGGTGATCGCGCTACCAGAAAGCCAGCTGCAGGACAAAGGAGTAGCGAAGAGAGCGCCTCGCACAAGAACCTGCTTGCACGAATGGCACCCCCCACCTCCGCGATAAGGTAACGTGCAGAAAAGGGTCAGGAGTGGTGGTGCACAAGCCAAAGGGGACAGGAGGACGTGAGCGTGTGGCTCGCGCTTGTGCACCACCACCACGGAGGGAATGGAGCCTAAGACCATCGGAAATATGTATTTTCCATGGTCTTAGGCGACCCCTGTGAAATGGTCGTTCAACCCCCCAAAGGGGTCACGACCCACAGGTTGAGAACCACTGCTCTAGGTTTGTTCAATGCTGGTAGTGATGAAAAGCTGGAATGTGCCCAGAAAATGCGTTCAACAGCCAAGAAGTATGGGTTCCTGGCATCGACATATCAACAGCGATACCAATACCATCGATACCAGCTGTTTCCAAGGAGAACATTGAGTCCACCTCTGCCTCAACATAGACAAAGCACACCTCAACAACTCTCGACACAGAAGTTTCTGTGTGCAAAGTACAAGCAACCTCAATATAAGAAATGGCAGTCAGACCAGAGCAAGCGTAGGGTTTGACAACCAACGCCACGAGACCTTTCTGATGAATACTGGCCTTCAACAACGACAGTGCATCCTTTCTGTTGTGAACTTGCATTCAGATAAGCATCCAAGTCTCCATTCCAAATCACCTTTTGGGGAAAGACTAAGCTACTATGCTGAGGTTTGGTTGATGATCACCTCGGATTCTTGGGTCCTAGACATCATGGGTATGCCATAGAGTTTCAGCATCTCCCACCGACAGGTCGAATTCGGAGTTCTATGCCATCTCCAGAGCTTGAAGAGGAGATATCAGCATTGCTTCAAAAAGGAGCAATAGAAAAAATCACCACAACTCAATTGAAAAGAAGCTTCTTTTTGAGGTATTTTCTGGTGAAGAAAAAAGATGGGGGCCTCCGGCTTATATTGGACCTGAGAGGCGTCAACTACTATATCCAACCAAAAAGGTTCAGAATGGTGACTTTGACTGCTATCCTGTCACTCTTAAAAAGGGGCGATTGGTTTGCAACCTTGGATCAAATGGATGCATATTTCCATATAGCCATAAGACCGGAACACAAACAGTTTCTTGCCTTCACTGTCAGCAGGCACGTGTATCATTTTCGCGTCCTTCCTTTTGGCATAGGCACAGCTTCGAGGGTGTTCACGAAATGCATATCTGTTGTCACAGCTTTTTTTCATCAAAAAGGTATCGTGATATTCCCGTACATAGACGACTGGTTAATAGTGGCATCCTCTCGAAACCAACTATCCATGCATCTCAGGACCACCATTTCTCTTCTCAGGAAGTTAGGTCTAATGATAAATCACAAGAAGTCAACCTTGGTACAGTCCCAACAGATCAATTACATCGGAACAGTATTGGTCTCGCGTCGGCAAAGAGCCTTTCTTCCATGGGACAGGTGGGAGAAGATTCTGCGATGTCTGAAGAGAATGCAGCGACTTTGCAGAGTATGAGCAAGGGTGGTACAGGTTTTGCTAGGACTGATGGCATCAACTATGCTCGTTACACCATACACAAAACTAAGGGTGAGACCATTGCAGCAGTGGTTTATATGTTGGTTCAACCCGCTTCGAGACCATCCTCTCAAGTACCTGACAGTACTGAGGACTATCCTCGTGTCTCTGGATTGGTGGACAAGACCAGAGAATGTGTTGAAAGGAATGCCTTTCCTTCCTTGACAGCCGTTGCTGTCAGTGACAACGGATGCATCAATGGAAGGCTGGGGTGCTCACCTCAGAGCTCTTACGTTATGAAGTCGTTGGACATCTCAGGAGAGGAATCTCCATATCAGCATTTTAGAATTCATGGCAGTACTGAAGGCGCTGCGAGCGTTTCAGCACTACCTGTGTGGGAAATCAATCCAAATTGTGACAGACAATACCACAGTGATGTACTACGTAAACAAAGTGGGACTCAGTCGTGTGCGTTGCTGAACCTGTCAGTGCAGCTATGGGAGTGGTGCCTGTCATGACAGATTCTTCCTTTGGCGGTTCATTTGGCAGGAGACCAGAATGTCCTGGCAGGTACACTCAGCAGGACACCGTGGTCTTGCCACAAGTGGATGATCAACGAGGGCGTCATCCAGGAAGTGTTTGCAAAGTGGGGGGTTCCTCACATAGATCTTTTTGCATCGAGACTGAACAGCCAATGCAAACCATACTGTTCCCAACACTCAAAGGGGCATCAAACTCTGGGGAATGCCTTTCTGTTCAGTTGGACGGGACTGAGGGTCTATGTGTTCCCACCATTTCCCTCGATAACGAAGGTGATTGCCAAAATTTGCCAAGACAGAGCAAAAGCGGTACTTGTAACACCATGGTGGCCAAGGCAACCATGGTTTGCCAGTGTCTTTCAGTTATCTCAGGGGAGATACCGTCTGCTGCCGTGCAGACAAGATCTGCTCAGCATCCACAATGGTACCGTTTCCCATCCCGACATTCAAACACTGCGTTTGACTGCATGGAATCTACTGTAATAGATAGCCTACCCAACACCGTAAGACATATCGTGTTGGCTGCGCATAAGCCCTCAATGTTGAAGTCTTATGCGTATAAATGGGGTGAATTCTGTGATTACTTGAAATGACAAGGTGTTTCCCCTACACATTGTGACAATGTGCATGTCTTGTCCTTTCTAGCAGAGTTGTCGATTCAGGGTTTGTTTTTATCCTCAATTTCATGTAATTTTCAAAGACAGGGTAAACCGTCTTGTTTTTTGGACCCTCTGATTAAGAGGTTTGCCCAAGGCTATAAACAGTTACATCTTCCAATCCAACCACCTCTCCTGGGATGGGACTTGAATTTGGTGGTGAAACACCTGGCTGCTAGGCCCTTTGAGCCTATGGCAACCTGTGACATGCAACTGCTCGCATGGAAAACTGCCTTTTTGGTTGCAATATGTGCAGTCAGGGTTGATCCTCTTTATTTGCGATTCCACAAAGATAAGATGGTGTTAAGACCAGACATAACATTCTTGCCGAAAGTGATGTCATATTACCATATGAACTAAGATATAGTATTACCAACTTTCATGCAAAATCCTGGTTCAGACATGGAGAAAACTCTGCATTCTTTGGATGTCAGAAGGGCATTGGCGTTTTATGTTCAATGCACTTCTTCAATTAGAAATTCAAATAAGTTGTTTGTTTGTTATTCTGTATCTAAACAGAGTAATCCAGTATCGCCTCAAAGGCTCTCTAAATGGGTGGTTTCCACCATTAAGTTATCTTATAAACTAGCAAAAAAGAAACTGCCTGATTCTATATGAGCTCATTCCACAAGGTCTATGGCAGCTTCTGTGTCCTTTTTGCACAGGGCATCTTTATGAAGTCTGCAAAGCAGTTACCTGGTCTCAACCTCATACATTTATCAATCATTATAGAGTTGACAATTGTTCTAGGAATGACACATGTTTTGGGAGAGCTTTATTGTTTTCCTCTGTGGGATGAAGGAGACAATATTGTCTGTTTTATTAGTAATTGTTATTTATTATCTTACATATTGGTGCTGACTAAAAAAAAAGCGGAGGAAGAAAAGAAAAAAGGGGACCGGAAGTTGACATAAGTGCTTTTTCAGCAGCATAACATACCCTCCATCCTTTCTGGTCAACTTGCTAGTCTCCCATTTGTGTGAGTCACAGAGACCACAAAGAAGAACAGGCTGCCTTACCTGTAACTGTGGTTCTTTGAGTGGTCATCTGTGAACTCAAACAACCCCTCCCTCCTCCCCTCATATGTCCTGCTGTGCTTTGGTTCTGTTGCTGCCACACATGCAGCGACGGAATTGACCGTTACATGAGGCAGGGCCTTATATACCATGAGGGGATGGGGGATGAGTCAACCGCCAAAATGCCAACAGTAGGCTCTAGAAGATTCCGAACGCTGTTTCTGCGCAGGCGCAAAACCCATTTGTGTGAGTTCACAGATGACCACTCGAAGGACCACAGTTACAGGTAAGCAACCTGTTCTTTTCCTGTGTTGTTCCTGAAACATACTTATCCTGCTATTCTCTTGCTCTCTTTTGTGGGTACCGTTGCAGTGGTCGAGTCCAAGTGTTCACAAGGCAGACTGAGAGTTCTTCCCCCTTATTACTGCCTGAAGGTGCAGGACAAAATGGGGCCTCTCTCCTTAGCGGAGAATAAGTCAGTGAGACTGTCACTTGAAGTAAGATTTGAGTAATTTGACTGCACCTGAGCACAACAGCCTAGCTTAGTGAGCACCTGGTAGGCTATGTGGCACACACACAGCAGTGTCCTCTTAATATTTTGCTGCTTATTCCCTGTCCTCCAGCATTTGCCTGCTGAGGCATCTGCTTCTCTGGGCCTAATCGTACTGCTGGCCCTTCTTGTGAAGTAATCAGAACACCTCATCCCATGCCACATAAGCTTCGTCAGCTAGAAGCAAGTTTTCCATAGCCCAGTGTTTCTCCATGAATCATTAAAACATGTGGTTGTGCCATACCACACCATACTGTGTCACATGGAGGGGCAGCAGGTGCCTCATGTAAATGGATGATGTAACTGTCACACAGAAGATCACTGGTGTCCCTGAGTTCCTTCATTGTCATTATTGCAAGCCCTGCAGTCTCTGTAATTATCCTACTCCTGGTCATTGGTGCCTTTGGGGCATATATTTTATTGGGTTGGCTAAATCAATAGAGGTTGCTTTTCATTTTTACTGTGCAAGGAACCAGCCCAGAGAAATCATTTCAAACATAAAAAATATTGTCTCTTTCTCTCTCTCCAAAATGTGTTTGTGACATCCATATGTTATCAAGCTGATAAGGGAGACAGAGGAGGTGAAGTGTAAATGTATTACTGACTTCTGGCCTTTAGCTTGTTGACTCCATCGACATAACTGAATTTATGATTCAAGGTTTTCCATCTAATTAAAACAACCTCAGAAATCACAAAGTTTTATATTTAAAGCCACTGAGACCATGTTATCAGCTGTGGTAAATGGGTTTAGCAATAGCTTTACTGAAGCTGTCCTGTTTTGCATAAGCTGTGAAGCCATGCTCACATTTGAAGCTTGTTTTTAAAAAACAAAACACTCCCCTGTTGCTAATTATCTCCATTTACTTCAGGCCTTGCAATAGCTTCTTTCACTGAAGAAATTACTCCTGTCACCCTGCTTGCTTAGTTATTGTCCGTTACCATATCCTTGAAGGATGAGTTCATATCCTTTGAGTCCTGTTTCATTTGTTGTGCATTGCTTTTGAGTTTTGTTTACCCAATTTAGGGGAGAATCAGAAGGCTTATCATCATCTGCATAGGGAAGGCAATCTTAAAAGTGGCAAATCAGAAAAAGGTGAGCTTTCTGTAAATTTCTGTGGCCCCAGGACTGTTGAAGAAAACTGAAACATTGATTGGGCTGTAGCCATCCATCATTTGACAGAAGAAAATCATCCCTTTCTTTTCCATTAATGAGTATGGCTCAGAGCATCTTGGTCATCAGTGTGAAACAGACTTGTAATCATTCAGTACTTCCCAGAACAATCCTAGGTGTATGTGTGGGCAGGAATTGAATTGATTCACCACTTCCAAAGCCCTGCCAGCAGGAGGCAGAGGGCTTCTTGAAAGAATATGCTTGATGCATCTTAGATTTCAAGAAATTGCTAGCTCCCTCTAACACTAATTCTTTTGTGTTGGCAAGCGTGGGGAAATAAAAATGCCACCTTGAAATCATTGTAGTGCTCAAGCCTAATCTCAGGCTTGAGGAGTCTGTCTGTCTGTCTGTCTAGCTATCTAGCTATCTGTCTGTCAGGTTTATCACCAACAGAAACACCACTAGCAGTAGAGCAATGTCCAAAACTGGAGAAATTACTTTTCTGGTGTGTAGCTCCCATAATCCTCAAGGTGAATGTGCTTCTCCACAAGCAGTAGTAGTAGAAGTATGCCAAGTTACTTCTTTGGTTGTACAGTGCCCAAACTCCTCCAGATGAATGTGCTGTCCCTTGAGCAGGAAGGCATACCAGACCCCTCTTAACCCACCCCAGGCAGTGGATGTGCAGCAAGGATGGGAATTCTATTGCTATCCAGTTGGACAGCAATTCCCAGCAGTCCTACCCCAGATATAGCCAGTGATGAGGAATGCCGGGAGTTGAAGTCCACAGACATTTGGAGTACCATACATATCTGATCTACAGATTAAGATTACCTGCACCTCCCCCCGACAAAGCCCCTCTCCATATCATAAAAAACTATCATTAACAATTGCTGGCTGCAACAAAATGAGGTGAAATTTTGGAAACCCCCATTTTAATGGATATAGAATTGTTGACAGTATTGACTTTGGAGCCAATGAAAATTTATCAAAGTATGGATTCTATAGCAAAGACATAAAAGAAAACAAGACAACAAAATATATTAAAGACTAATGCTGTTTATAATTCTTTGCATTGAGAATATACATGTATGAGTCTTGAGGCATAGCCTTTTTTGTATTGTTACTAAAATTTGAAACTAAAATATTTTTAAAAAGTAAAGCTAGCGATAAAACCAATTCCACAGCAAGTCTAAAAATAACATGTAATAACATGTAAACAGCGTTTTACAATTCAGTGCTTTAAATAAACAATTCTCATTTTGAATGCTCAATCCACTCAACTTCCTTCAAGATTGCCTTTCTGTTGTGCACTCATTGCTTGTTGTCAGTGCTCAGAACCTGGAAACTAGTATTCTCTCCCTCTCCCATCCCAAACTAGATAGCTTCATATATTGCTTTCTGAAATGTAATAATAACAGTGTGTGGAGCTCACTGAATAATGGTAGTTGTAGTGTCACTTGGTTGCCTTTTTCAGCTCCGTGCCCCCACTATCTTGTAACTTTTTAAATATTCTCAGAGTGTAGAATCCTTCAGTATGGAAGTCTTAATCTAGACTTATGTGTATTAGAGACTTGTAGTGGTACCACCTGGCACTTTTGTAATGTGTTTGGTATATGTATCTCTTGGTAACAACAAGGAACCATGGTAAATATTACAATTTCACTTTCATGCTTCACTGCATTGGAATTCAAGTGCAGTTTTGCTCAAATTTAAATATAAAATATATGCACACAGACATAACCACTTTGCAGATTTTTCCATTTATCATTTATGTTTCTGTATTGTTATGTTGTTGTTGTATGCCTTCTAAGGCGTTTGGACTTATGACAACCCTAAGGCGAACCTGTCACGGAGTTGTGTGATACGCTCAAGGTCACTCAGTGGTCTTCCATGGCTGAGCAAGGAATCAAACCCTGATCTCCAGGGTCATAGCCCAGCGTTCAAACTACTGCACCATGCTAGCTCCTGTATTGTTATATTAGATGGTAAATAGAGTCAGACATATGTGTGCTGTTTAACCAATAGGAGGAGAACAGAAGGTATAGTGAATCTGCATGTTGGTTGAAAGATAGATGAGGAGCTGAGAGATTAGGAGTGGGTGGTGCTGTTGAAAGTGAGAAAATGGGAGTCAGGATTAAGACTGGGATGAAGATAAGGAGGAAGATTCCAAGGTTTTGGGTTCTCAAATGTGAGAGAGTGAGAAAGAGGGAAACTGTGAGGAAAGAGTGTGCTGTGTAGTTAAGAAACAGCTTGCTGGTAGTTATATTGCTGTTGTTGTGTGCCTTCAAGTCATTTCCGACTTATGCAACTATAAGGCAAACCAAGACATGGGGTTTTCTTGACAAATTTTGTTCTGAGGTGGTTTGCCCTGGCCTTCCTCTGAGAAAGTATGACCTGCCCTAGGTAACCCAGTGAGTTTTCATGGCCATGTGGGGATTTGAACTGCTGTCCAGAATTCAGCCCTATGCTCAAACCACTATATTGTGCTAACTTGAATTACACGAGATAGAAAGGAAAACTACAATTACACGATTGTTAGTGTGCTGAAGAGTAGTAAGGAATGAAATCATATGCATACAGTAGACAATATTTAATTAAATAAAATATGTTTGTTTTTTTATCATAGCTGTGCTAACTGCTGGCCCACTGTGCCCAGCACTGTGCATAATACAGAGCCTAGAGATCAAAAGGAGTAGCCTTGCACCCAGAAAATAAGAGAAGAGGATCTGATGACACCAGTGCCTTTAAGGAAGAGTGTGATATGATGTTTGAGTTTGCTACTTTTAGGCCAAGAGAGTGCCTCAATTGAGCATTTGAGGTAGGATTGCTACAGACAGTGCTTAACAGTATGATCACCTCAGTAGGATTGTCACTTTGAGCATCCAGTGGTCCACACTATGTAGGCTCTGTGCAGATTTCCATGGAGGTTTCTGTGTAAGGTCACTGGTTAATTCCAGTGTGTCTTCAGAGCAAAACATATTCCTTGATATTGATGTTTTGAGTTCAATATAGTTTCACTCAAGGGCAGAGAGACTGGGATCTGAGGGTCCTAGTGTTAAACTTCTAATCCCCATGGAAAAGCACATTGCCTAAGAAATTAATGTTTAACACAGAAATTGAAGGAATCTTAATATTTTTCAGGATGAATACTTATGTTTTAAACTTTAATATTTTGCTTTTATTTTTTCTTCCATTTGCTTTTGTTTTTCTGTAGTGTAATAATGTTTAAGTGAAGAATCTGTTAAGAGAACGTCTTTTAAAAACACACCCTAAAATAATTCAGGGATTGTGCCCTTGGGTTGAGTTTCAAGGTGACCATTTGCACATCATCACAGAGAGAGAGAGCAAAAGATGAGACAGATTTGCATAAAATCTGCATGTGCTGATTTATATGTACACTTAGAGATTTGGGCATAATTGATATAATATGCATAGAAATACATTACCCACAGTGAGAAACAGATCTATTTAATCTGCTACCTGCGTACCAACATCAGGGGCCCTACTCTCCTTCTTTGTGGGTTTTTATTTGGAATGGATAATCCTGGAAACAGAGGACACCTTCAAACAGAGAACAGTTCTCTACCACCCTTTCAGAAGAGGACTGTCTTTGGTGATATAGCAGACATGGCCATTCTGTCAAAGATGCTCTAGTGTATCTTCACATAAGTCTTCCTTATCTGAAGAAAATTCTGAAGCACTTTTGTTTTTCTCTGATCAAAACTATCAAAATTTCTTCCTTTTTCAAACAATTAATCTCCTGGCCTTTTCATTATGACCAGTTGCCGCACTTGATAGCAAGCACAGTGCTTCCTCATTGCTTAGAGGCCATGTTGTAAATTATTGATGACTTCCTCTTGAGGGGGAAAATTAAATTGTATAAACAATAACATTACGTCATGTTTGCATATGACCAATGGGGAAATTCATTGTCTTGTAAAGTAGTACAGATGCTGTGTAAGGGACTAATAAAACTGTGTTAAGAAACTGAGATTATCACTGATCGCTATGGTAAAATACTGATACTGCTTGGGAAAATATAAACATTGTATTGATTCCAGAAGTAGTCATAATGGACATTATGAACTAATCCAGTTTTTAATCTCAGCTAGAAGAGACCGTTGAATCAATGGCACACTTACGTAAATCCTATTTATTTAGTGGATCTATTCTAGTTGTGACTAACAGTTGGATTCAGCAGCTAAAAGGTGTGATTGTTGTACTGTACCAGTAACTTCATCATTCAATACTTTACCAAACTCAGAAATTAAACTTATCTTCCTGAGAGAGCCACGCTTTTCAGTCTTCTTGGGAACATATAAATATTTCTGGGTTTTGAGCCGAGGAATCCCAGAGATGAGGGATGATGGGAATTGCAGCTCAACAGCTAGAGGCTACACTTTGGCTTCCAAAGCACTAATTTAAAAGGAATACCTTTGTTTCTTTTCTTGGAAGGCTGTGAACATTATCAGCAACCCTGCTATATATACCATTACCCTGAAAGGTTCAAGCAAATGGTGCTGCAAAGATTGCCTTCTTTGTGGTAGCACCTCAGCTGTGGAACTTTCTCTCCAAAAGTGCTTGTTTAGCACTGCTGTCTTTTAGGCTGTAGCAGAACAGAGATAGAGACCCAATGATTTAAGGAAAATTGTTTATTGTCCCAGTGGGATCATTCCCAAAAGACTGAGCCCTGCCCCTTCACATTCACATTAATTTATACATTTCCAGTACAATCATCACATGTTCAAGAAAGGAAACTGATGTGTTCCCACCAGTGTCTACAAAATGTTGCAAATCTCCAGTTGCGCTACCAAAGGCTAGAACATCAAACCATACTGATAACATTCCATTATACAAAGTTTCTTTGTTTTTCCTTCAAACACAGAGGGACTTCAGTTGCAGAGGAAATTAACTGCTTTTCCTTCACACCCAGAGGTCATTTAGACTGACCCGAAACTGTCTCCACCTCATTGCTAGAACTGTTCAATTCCTCTGTGTGTTACACAGTAAAGAATATTGATCAGAGCACCACCCCTATTTGAATGGTTGCTCAGTTCCACTCTTTCACATGCTGTTTCAAGCAGTTTTACAACTGTTTTTAGATTCAATGGGATTTTATATTGCTTAAAACAGAGTTTTTAACAATCCTGCAGGCCCAATGTAGTGGAAAGTTTGGACAGGGTTTTAAAAAATTATGATTAAGTTAAAGAGTTGGAGTCAAAGTGATGCTATAATCTACCAGTCTTGTAGAACTGAAATTGAGAAGATATCAGTAGGACGAGACTTCCAAAAAGGGATTGTGTTTTTGATTAACACTACTATGAAGTGTATCCCTTTAACTTGAGGTGTTTTTAAATTTAAAGAATGTTCTCTTCTATACAATCAAAACATGTTCTCAGTCAAAGCCCATATAGCTGTGGTTTTCAACCTTCCTAATGCCGCGACCCCTTAATACAATTCCTCCTGTTGTGGTGACCCCCAACCATAAAATTATTTTTGTTGCTACTTCATAACTGTAATTTTGCTACTGTTATGAATCGTAATGTAAATATCTGATATGCAGGATGTATTTTCATAGTTACAGATTGAACATAATTAAAGCATAGTGATTAATCACAAAAACAGTATGTAATTATATATTGTGAAATATTTATTTCTAATTACACACCTCCTCTCCCCTCCTCCCAGCACAGGGTCTCCTCTCCCCACCTCCGCCTTCACGCTCCAGCTCCATGCTCTCTCCTCTCGCTCTCTCCACTTCCGGCTCCACCAATGCCTCCCCACCCGGCAGGGAAAGATGGGGAAACGTCCCCACACGTGCCCAGCATGCCTCTTCTCTCCTCCTCCCAGCGCAGGGTCTCAGAAACAGCTCTCCCATTGGCTGTGAGGCCGCCTTCTTTCAAAAGGGGTCGGGACAGGATAGAGGAGCGGCGAGCCCTGTGAAATGGTCATTCGACCCCCAAAGGGGTCACGACCCCCAGGTTGAGAACCACTGCCATATAGTGTGAGGTAAGCTTTGACTGATATGTTCCAGTTAGTAATATCTCAGGATGAAAGTGCAACATGAGGTCACTGAAGGTGCAGTCATCTCTATAGCTGCCAACTTATAACTGTCAGTCTGCAGAATTACTGCTCCTCATAAGTTTTCCGCTTGGACTGCAGAGGTTGAATGCTTTATGATTGTATTTTTTTCGACCATAAATGGTTCTGTGACTTGTTGGAAACATAATTGTTCCTTATTTGGCCTTGCTTTTTATTGATCAATCAGTTTTAATCAATCAAAGTTTGTACTTTCATTTTAAACAAATGTATCTGAATGTATTGTACTCATTTCTCTAGATGCTTATTACTTTAATTACCACCAATTTTCTGTCCAGTCAATTTCAGTTTTATTTGTATTTTAATAGTACATTGATGGTGCTATAATTATAATTGTTGGTGAATGTTTGTTTTGTTATCTGCTCTTAATAAGAACTCTGTAATGTTTATTATTGACTTTGGTTAATGATCTTGCTGTTTGTAAAGGTTTTAATAAGGAAACGTGGCTGGCAGGAGGAAGTGATTCTCATATCAGTCCATTTATTGAGAAAATTAGCCCTCATTCAGGCAGACAGGACATTTTAGTTGATTTGTTGAAGAATTCACACAGAACTAAACAAGGTAGGCATTTGATGACCTTTTTACCTAAGGAGATGTAAAGAGTGTTCCTGGGTTTCAGCCACCTGTCAAGTATAGCTTTTTCCTCCAGAAAAACAGCTGGGACAGAAATCTATTCCATATATGTTGTTTCTTTTCTTTTCTTTTCTTTTAACAAGAAGGGCTGACAGCTACTCAAAACAAATCTTCCACCTCATGTGAATATGTTATATTTTCCCCCTGTTTCTAAATGTTTGAATTTTGTGGAATACCCCTGATTCTGTTCTCACAAACACTCCTGTGGAAATAGGGCATTTTTATAGCTCACAATGGATTGAATTTCTCTTTTCAGTCTGAAAATATCCAGATTAAGGAATGCGAGGGGGGGGAATCTGCCTGGATGAGGATTAATATGAGGCAGGGGTAAAAAGGAGAGTCTTAAAATGATTAATCAGACCAACTTCAGCACAGTAAAGAAAGAGTATAATTGACAGGAGAAATGGTTTCACAGTACCGTCGCATTTACAAAAGCGAATTTCACACTGCCCGTTCTGTAAAGTGTATAGTATTTCTTTCCAATTGCAGGCTCCAGTAAGCTCTGTATCAGGGTCAGCTGTGAATACTAAATGTTCTCTGTTAACCTGTTCGGCCATTGCAGTACTGCTGTCTCTGGTATTTCCTGGGAGAAGGAATCATCATTAGAAGGAATATGAAGTTTGTCATGCAGTTGTTTCCTGAGAATTACTAGGCCAAACATTCCTGTTGGTATATAGTGACATGCCCATTGAAAAACTGGTCTGTTGTTATGACTATGCATGGCTGTTGATACATTAAATGTTAGCTTCGTTTTTTTTTAACTTTTCATGACAAGTTAGTTTTGGACACAAGACAGCACAGAATCGTTTCTTCAAGTAATGTCTTGCTGCGCTCTTATTACCACTGTGGCAGCTGATGATAAGTAGTAAATTATTTAAGAAGCAGTTGAGTCTCTCATTAAATTTAATAAGCCCAGAGTTTTCCACAATGCCCTTCTAGGCAGGCCGGGACCACTAGCTGAGGCACCAAGAGGTTCCTTTGCCAAATGCAGTCTTGTACTTTTTATGTTTGGAAATAGTGGGAGCTCATATCTTAGCCACTGAAAAACAAGATGCCGATCACACAGTGGTTAGCCTAGCTTGATTTCAAAATAAATGGGGGGAGTTCTTTGAAATTAATGGCATCTCTCTGGAACCGAATTGCACTTAGTGGAATTTGATACAGCTTCACTGGAGTCAATGGCGTGTGGCAGGCAGCCCTTGAAAATATAACTGAAACCTTGAGGTAGGGAACCTTTGGCCCTTTAGCTGTTCTGGGTTTCCATTCCCAAAGGCTCAAGCCAGCATAGCCAATGCTAATGTTATAACTGTGGTCTGAAGCAATCCAGAAGACCAAGTAATCCATTCCCCTGCTTAGAACTAAACCTGTAAGTGGTGTTGGCTATTTACACCAGATGTGAGAAAAGTATGGCACTCCATCTGTTGTTGCCCTCCAATTCTCATCATCCACAGCCAGAATGCCAAATGAGGAAGAATAAGAACTGTAGTTCAACTACTAGATGACTGTGGATTACACAGGTTTGCTTCGTACCCCTTCAGGCCAAAGCTCAGGGTACCACACTTAGAGACAGGCGAGAATTTCATTTCATTTTGGTTTTGGTCAGTGTTTACCAAACTTCGCAAAACCTGAGTGACAGAGAAAACAAAACTTAGCAGATCTGTTTCTAGTGAAAGCTGCAGCAATCTCCAAGAGTTCCTCTTCCGGGAATATTCAATGGTAGTTGCAGCTCTTCCCTTTTTTATTTTATTTATTTATTTCAAGATCTACGAAGGTACTACTGTGAAACAATATCTTGTGGTGAGGCTTGACATAAAGTATAGGTGCCCAAGTGAATATGCCTGTGACATAGCCCTGTGAGTTTTAAACACTAGGTCTGAGTCACATCACACATTATAGTGCAGGTACACTTAATCCAGTATTGGCAGTGACCCTCAAAAAGGTCTTTCTGCCCCTTGTGAAGTACCTTCTTAATCAGAATTGCCACAGTTTGTACTTTGATTTGTCATGTGTGCTTGCCATGTGTTCTTTTCTGACAAGTGGTAGGGCTGTAATCAGTGTGGTATTCTGTCATATCAATCAGTAAAACAGAGCCCCTGCACACTCTAAAAGAAAAAAACACTCTTGCAGTTACATGTTTAGGAGGACAAGGGTTGCTGTTTACAGGTGGCTTACGTTTGCAAGACACAAGAAGTCAGAAATCCCACTCAAAAACATTCCTTGTTCAACCACCTTCACTTGGAGCACACAAAGGAGGCCAGTGGCCGCAGGAAACAAAGGCATCTTTCCCTCATTTTGCTGTTAGTGTCATCACACTGTACTGTGTTGCATGTAAAATAGCCAGTTACGTACATCTGGCATTCCCCTGGAACAGGAAAAGCTGCTAGGATCTACTGAGCAAGTACTGTGCATCCTCAAATCAGATTCCTATTCTTACCAGTGATTTCCCTCAAGGGCTCTGTATTCAGTGTCTACAGCATGATACACAGATTGCAGCTCCAAGGGATGCCACATTTTCAATCCCTTGGGTACAATGACTAGCTATCCATCACCACTGATTGCCTCTGATCTTGCACATATGGCTTTGGCAGCTGAAGTCTCTCTCCACCTCCCCTTCTGCCACCCACAACATCCCTCAGCTGCTGAGACAGCAGCCCATGTTCAATAGTATTGAATGCCTTGCTAAGCTTCAGCATCACCACATGCATCATCTGTCCACAGTCTAAAAGTCTTTGCCAAATCATTTTCTTTTCGACAGTGGCCATTTCAGCCCCACAGGAAAGCTGGAACCCAGGCTGGAATTACCTTGAGATGTTGTTGGAAACTGAGATGCCGGTGCAGTTATATTGTCACAGAATAACAAATAGTCTGTTCATGACTCTAGAGCTTCTCTGTTAAAAACAGGAGAAGGAGGAGGAGGTGATGGTGGTTGTTAGAGACTAGATAACAATTTTGTACAAGTTTCAGCACTGTAGCGTGGCTTCTTCTAGGTGATGCAGCATGAGCATATTTGAAGTCTGAATAGCTGTATTCCCTCTGTTAAAAAAGAAGACTCATCTGTTGAAGTGCTGAAAGTGAAGAAATGCTCTAGGGTCTTAATCTGGTAACTTTAGGTGAGATAGAAGAAGGCAAAATGGGGGAAAGAAAGGATAAAGGCCAGGAAAAAACATGCTTGAAAAAACTACATATGTGTACAAAAATTAAAGCTGGGCACAGAATAATAAAAAGGAAGCCCACTCACCTACCCAGAAATGTGGAAGTAACAGACCAGAGAAGGAAAATTCATCCCTAGAGATGTCACAAGGCATCCTGGTGCCAGTAGCAACCATCAAGATCCTTCCTGTGATTTGAGAATACATGACTAATAAAAGAATAGGCAATTTACAGCTGTTTATGTGTATCCCCAGTTCTGTATCTAAGTCAAACCATCTCACCTTGCTTGATGAGCTGGCCTTGTTCGCTTAGAGGTTCTTGCTGTTCTGCTGTCTCTGCTGCTAATAGGAAAATGTAGAGCTTTGGACAGTGATGGAGGCAATACTGTACCCTTGCAGTGGTGTCTTTGCAGAGGGACCAGATTGGCCCCTCCTTCAATCCACACTGTGCACCTTCTCCCAGTTTTCTTTGCAGTTAAGAGATGAATTTTCTCAGTAGCTGTGCTAACTTGTAGAGTTAAAGTTTTTGTACCCAGCTTCAAGTTCTTCATGTACATTCTGCATGGTATTCATCCCATTTTGGGGAATACAGGTTTGCAAGAAACCTGAATGCTAACAGTTGGACAATGGCCACCAAACAGACCCTGAAATCCACTATTGTTAACAGTTTGTACAGTATAGTATGTACAGTATAGTATGTGTATTGCAAATGCTTGGCACATTTGCTGCCAAGAATATCTCTCAAATACACCTCTGCACCTTGGATTTTATACAAACATTATATGCATCAGGTGTAATTCAAGTATGTCCTAAAAATCTGCTTGATTGATTCTTGCAGGTAAAAAAGAAAAATTTCAGAAATTTTCTCCCCCCTTGGGCATGATTACAAAAATTCCTATACATTTTTTTTATTTTATTTTTTATTTATTTATTTATTTATTTGTATCCCGCCTCTCCATATGGATCGAGACAGCGAACAACTTACAAATAGCATGTATTTCGAAACATTTTCTATACATGCCTCCAACAAGCTGGGTACTCATTTTACCGACCTGCGGAAGGATGGAAGGCTGAGTCAACCTTGGAGCCCAGCAGGATCGAACTCACAACCTTGTGGTTTGTGACTTGCAGTACTGGCATTTAACCACTGCGCCACCAGGGCTCCATTTTTCTTCTTCTTTCTTACTTTCCTCTTCCTCCTCTTTTGGCATTTTTGCATTTCAGGACTTTTTCTTTTCTTTCTTTCTTTTTTTTTGCAAAAACTGTCATGATTTTTCCCCATAAGTATTTTTGTGTGAGGAGGGGAAAGCCCCTCACTTTGGTTGACAGGGCTTTGCCTTTTTTGACAGAATGTCCATATATATTGAAATACCCTTCTTTGTCAACTGTGAGAAAACTTGTTAATATTCTGAATATCCCTGTTTGAACATCACACCCAGTTCATATATTCTAGGCATTTAAGTGCTCAGTAGCAAAATAAATTCCTTTTAATTTGATGAATATAAATTCATTCAAAACTGAATAATAACTCAAGTGACCATCAGAAATTTGTTACTTGAAGGATTAAACTGCCCCATAGGCAGTACATTTTCAGATTTACCACTGGATAATGCTATTTGACAAAAGAGTAATGTTTTGGAACATGATTTCACAGTAGATGGAGAACCAAGGCTGATATTCATTGCAGTGACAAATAAATTGATACTGCTATGGATAGCAGTTTTATACTGCTCTCCAAAATAATTTTTGAATAATAAAGCTATCTGTGGGTCAAAAAAAATCTAATTATAAATAACAAAGCTGCAGTTATATACAGAGCTGAAGTGATAGGGACTTATTCACTTACTGAGATATAATGCTGCAACCCTGAACATACCTACCTGGAAGAAATGTCATTGAACCCACTGTGGCCTACCTATGAGAAGACATGTACAGGATTGTACTCATACATCCCACTAAGCCTAATGAATTTTCTCCTCAGCAAACACATGCATGGGCATGAGTATCATTGTGTCCAAAGGCTGCAAAAATAAGCATATTTATCAGAATTTAAGTCTTAATGTGGCATAGTGGTTTCAGTGTTGGACTATGACCCTCGAAACCAGGGTTTGATTCCCTGCTCAGCCGTAGAAACCTATTAGGTGACTAGGGGCACATCACACACTCTCAGCCCCCAGAATTCGTTTCCCCCCTTCGAATGTGCCACGCCGCATCTGGTGGGGGGAGACACCTTTGCTGGCCTACCATGAGAGGAGACCACACAGTTGCTATGCAACAAGGGTTGCACAGTAGGTAGAGAGGGGGTAGAGCCAGCAGGCCTCCTTTTAAGGCTGCATTGCCCCTTCCTCAGCCTCTTTGGACTAATGGCGACCCACCCTCCCTCCCTTTGGTTTCAGTGTAAGCTTGCTGGTCACTTTGGGGCCGGGTAGGAATTTTTCCCCCCACCAAGGGGTTTTTCGCCTACTCTACACTGCGCCAAGGGAAACGGATAGTTGGTTTTTTGGAGTGGTGTCTTACGTAGGTCACTCAAATAGGCACATTGGTGGGAAAGGCTTTGGTGAGTACCTATTGCACCCTATGGTGTAGAACAAGCCTCAGGAGCCCTCCCATCTTGTCACTAGACAAGGGGGGAGGACGATGATCGAGTTGTCCTTGGGGTGGGCCCACAGTTGGCCCTTACTTCGGGGCTCATGAGGCAAGGAGGGCATGGCAGGGGGCTCACTTTCCAGAGAAAGGGGTTGGCTGAAGTTTGCTTCGGGACCCTGTATCTCGCCCAAGGGAGGTTGGGGAAGAGGTCAGGTGGTGACCTCTTGGCCTTAACAATTCCCGTTGCATTGACCCCCCTTCTCTCATATCACAAAGTTCAAGGCCCAAGTTCATGTTCATGCTAAATAGGCATATAATAAATTGCCCTAGTTCAACCCAAGCTCTATGTGTGGTCTCTTCATTTCATGGGTTGGTCAGCAAAACCCAGTGATAGATTCATCTTAGGGTCACAGTAAGTTGGAAACAGCTTGAAGGCACACAGCAACAGCAACACTGTCCCATTATAACATTAGGGGGGCTGATTACTGAGAAAAAGCTTACTTAGTTGCAGGCTGTTTGTGGCATAATAAGTTTTCATTCTCTTTGGGTTATAAATCTATATAGGGGCAAATTGTGTACATACCGTGCCATCAATGCACAGCAGGTTTGATGGAGTTTTCCCTGAAGTGGGCAGACATGGTAATAAGGGGTGAATATTAGTAAATGCAGTTATACCAACTTGTATTGAAACGATGTAAGTGACTTTGGCATAAAGTGCAGCTGTGTTCAGTGCTGCTTATTCAAGGGTAAACGTGCATTAGGATTGTAAGATTAAGCTTTGTTTCAGTTATCATGAAGATTTAAGAATTGAGCCACAAAAAAGAGTGTAGATAATGTATCATTTCTGAAGAGCACTAAGAGTAACTTTCCCCTTAGAGCTATTGCTGTGTCCAGTGCATGCTAAATACTTACATCTTGATGATTCAACCAGGGATGGGTTTTTTATGCCCTTCTGGATGTTGTTGGCTGTAGCCAGTGTATTCAGTGATGAGGACAGACGGGAGAGGTGGCTCTTAACAATATATAGATAGTTGCAAATTGGTCATATGCATTTACTACTGCTCCAAATGAAGTCTAGGATGCTTGGTGCTACTGGAAATATAAACTAGTCCTTTGTTAAAATAAACAGTGCCAAGTTCCAGAAGGGCGCTTGTGTTAGTCTGTTGCAGCAAAACCAGCAAAGAGTCTTGTTTACTTATTTACACCTGCAATGTTATCAGTGTGCATACTTAATTATGGCAGAAGTTTACATGGACCTGAATCCACTTTATTGGGCAGATTGGACTGAGCTACATATAGTCGGATTTTGAATATGGACACAGCAAGCATCAGTACAGTCCTCCCTCCACATTCATGGGCTTGACCTTTGCAAATTTGGTTGTTCATGAGACACATGCATACCTTCCTCCCCCGATTCTCCTCCTTCCATTCACTTGCATTTTGCCAGGTGAGGAGAAGGAAGGCAAGTTTGTAGACAAAAGTCAAGGAAATAGGGGGAGGGATACACATGTGCCTTCCTTCTTCCCTCCCGAGCTCCCCCTCCCATTCCCTTCCCTCTGGTCCTAGTGCTGAAAGCTCATACCAAGGCAGTAGGCAAGGGAATATGGGGGAGAAGGCCTGTGTGAGCTTTTCTTCTCGCCCCCTGAGCTCCCTCCCCCCGCAGTGGAATGGGAGTGGGGAGCCCTGGAAGGCAATGGGAAGACGATTGCCAAGGGGAGGAGTTATTCATGGTTTTTCCACTATGCCGAGGATTCTGTGCCTCGAACCCTCGCGAAAGTGGAGAGGCCACTGTATACATTTACAGTATTGTACAGCAGTCTTAATGGGGTTCAAATTGCCTTTGCTGCTTTTCAGTCATATATTGAATGCATCATGTCGAGACAGGATCAAGTCTTTCCGAAATGAGGAGGCCACAGTGTAACCAAGATAAGAACCAGAAACTTTCAAAAAGAAGAGAAAATGCAGGATACTCATGCTAGGTAGTCGAGGAGGGAAAACATTGTAGTCTGAGAATGTAACCGTTTTTGAGGTGTAACCACTTCTTCACATGAGTCTGAGGGTCCAATCTGCTGATTTCCTCATGAATATTTAATCTGCCTCCATTCTATCTCTGGCTTCTGTTCCAGTGAATCTACCATCAGTGAGAGTCAAAGCAGAGCAGCTCACCTGCAGTCCTGACACTGGGGATCTTTTTGACTGATAGATCAAAGGTAGACCTTGCTGAAGGGACTTAAGCCATGGGGGGAGTTTTAATTATCTGTCCTCTGGGATTAACACATGAAAGAAGACCACCATACAGTATGTCTGCAGTAATCATGGATACTGGACAATCTTTATAAAGAAAGATGGAGGAGGAAGAGGTGAGGTGAAAGGAGATGCCTCTTCATGTGGGTAAAACCTTAACTGTAAAACTAGAACATACGGAGAGAGCAATAGTCCACATTCAGGAAAAACAAAATCTATGCAAATTACCTCTTGTAGATTTAGCCATAAGAGTTAAACGTTAGTCAGAAAGTATTCTGTAGCTCTTCAAAATATATGGGAGAGGGGGAGATGTGTGGACACCACTCATGTTGCTGGACTGCAGTTCCCTGACTTGCATTACTAGTGGTGAGGAATGCTGGGAGTTATAGTCCAGCAAACAGCTAAAGTGTACAGGTTGCCCACTCTGTGGTCCTACTGGATTGTGCTAAGATCGGCATGGCTTTCTTATTTCAAGGTTTGAGGAAACTGTTTCAGCGTGAAAATGTATTCAGTTTGTGCTGATCCCTCAGCAGTTCATCTCCGAGAGATTGTTCATTCTATGGACTAGGCCTGGAAACCACCAGGATACTATCTGTATTTGCACGGATTGAGTTCAGTGCCTAAGGAGGAGTGCATGGAGTTGTCACCTGGACATGACTGAGCTTCCTTGTTTCTCTGGTGCATTCTTTACGTGGATGAAGTTTGTTAGGCCTTCTCCTCCGATAACAGCCCATACTAAATTCTCTCATATGAAGATCTAAAGTCTGGAAGAGACACATGCACACCTCTGAACTAACATGGTATAATGAATATTGTTTCATTACATGGCTGGATGCCACGGACACCTGACTCTCCACAAGGTTGTAATTGCCCTGTTGTGAGTTTATAAGTGGATTGCATGTGACAGTGAACAGTCGTCTTACACCTCTGTTACATTTTGGAAGTAGCTATGCTAAACCCAAAACACCAGCCAACTTCCTAGCAAATACAAAGTAGTTCTACATTTTGCTTTTCATAATGCCCTCAAGGGACCAGGCAGTCTCTGGTTCTTTATATCTGGTCCAGACTCAGTGGCTGAACCCCATCTCAGCTGGAACTTATTTGTTTTCCAAGATCCCAGCAGGGCTGTAAGTGACTTTTCTTGCCAAGAAGTAATTAAGCATCTTACTTGGTAGTAGGAGATTTAGCTTCTGCAGACCAGATTACTCACTGGACACACAGCCATGTGCATCATTCTCTTTCTTTCTTAAAGGAGCCATGGCTCTTTTAATTTCACCAAGAACCAGCAGAGACTAAGAGTGAAGTTCCATAACTCTTTCCCTCTTATTTTTCTTCGGTAAACGACCCCAGCTGTTTTTCACACCATGGTAGCTACATTTGCATGTAATGACGAGCCTTGGTGGTGAGGTTTTGTTTTTCTTTTTGCTTTTTGGATGTGATGTGCAAACCTGTCTCTTCTAAAAAACCCTGGTTTTCTAATCAGACATAAAAATATCATGGTTTATTGACCCTTGAAGTCTGGTTTGTTAAGACCATAACTTGCTGTGATGCCTTAACTGTTAGATGTGGCTAGTGCCTAGTTTATTTCACCAGCTCCCACCCTAAAAGGAGAGTTGAAGAAAAGAAAAAAATGGAGGCAGAAGGTAAACAAACCAGAGATGGAGAAAGACAAGCCATGATTTATTTGGCTGTGTGCCATGTAGCTCTTGACTTAAGCAAGAAACAATGGTTAATGCAAACTGTGACTTGTCATCACATGAGGATGTATACAATGGATCTTTCCTAGTGCACAGTGGAAAGTGGTCTGGGCTTACAATTCTGAGGTGGAAATGCAACCAGAGAAAGGGAGTTAGCAGTATCTACTCTGTCCTCTTTGCTTGCCTCTGAATCTCACATTTTCTGAGGCCAGTTTCACTTTTTTTTTAAGAAAGAAAGAAAATGGAGAAAAGATATATATTGCTGGATACAATGTGCAGTTTGACCAGAACATTCTGATTAAAAGGTCAGCTCATTTGAAACATTTGACAATAAAAACAAATTGATTATGCCCAGTTTTGGTATCAGTTGCAACACAAGTCTAGAGGTCATTATACTGCTTGCCTCTTTAATGATGCTCTCCCTCATTTACATGCTTCCATGTAACATTAAAATAATGTGATAAAGCACTGCATGGCTCTACATAAATGGAAGGGCTAGCGAAAATCTGCATTACTTTTCCTACCTATCTGAGTAAATAGATGGGTTTGAATGTCATTCGCCTCTATGGAAGGGAAAGCAGGAAGATGTATTGTGCTGGCTTTCATCCATCCATCTGTTCATCTGGCAGGCCTAACGTTCAGTTCGGCTTTGTCCCAGTTGTCTTAAATAATGCTGACCTACAGGATATGGGATGACAAAGGTCACACAACTCATTTTTCCCTTGCTTTCTATAAGTGATGATCATTAAGCTCCCTGAGACATCATAACCACACATAGTGATGACAGCTGGATGGTATTTACCTACAGGGCAGAGCCTTTGTCAGATGTACAAAAATTACCTTAGGAGCTTCTTCATACTCAGAAGAGTTCATCCATAGGGTCACTTGGTTTGAGTAACTGCACAACTCTTGGCAAAAGCTGTGCTTCAGAGGCTAGCCCAGCCAAATATTTTGCATTATGAAATGCCAAATTATCTGACAAGTGATATAGCTCAACAGATGTGTTGCTTATTTTGTCTCTGGCAACCATAGGAAGAGCAGGGATCTCTGAGGGATAACAAAGATCCATCTTTGGATTTCTAGACAGACAAAAATCTAAAAGCTGCCAGTTAGTTTCCCAGCTCAGCGGGAGACACAACTAGTAAGGTAAGGTGGGAGTGCTACTCTTTTGCAGCCACTCAGATGAGACCAAGAGCGAGAAGGAGCCTGTGTAGCCAGTGGGTATTGAGATGTGGAAGTGCAGCAAAAGCTTTGCTGGATCATCTTTTGGCTGATGTAAAGATGGTGGATGGCCACCAGCACCCTCTCCCTGATGTCCATGGCTTTCTGGCCATTGAACAAAGGTGCATCTCTACAGCTCAGTCCTGCTCTCTCCCTCATATGCTGCAGCATGTCTTCCTTTGTCACTGTGGACAAATATTACTTTCCTCCCTCATCTTACCAGCTGTGCCTCATTCTGCTTAAAGGCAACAAGTATCTCCCTCTTGTAGTTCTCTGCACGCCTGGCCAGAGTGGTTGTCTTTAGCTGGAGAACAACTTCAAGAGTCTTCCAACTACTGTGACCAGTGGTCATGCTGGCTAGAGGGTTCTAGGCATGAGCATCCAAAAGAGTAACTGCCTCTCACCAGAGATGATCATACTTAGCTGTTCCTTGTAACCTCTGAAGCCTTATTGAGCATTGCTGGGCTTTTTCCCCCCTCTGATGGTTTTGAGAAATTCCCTAGTGTCCCTTTTGTATGATAGTGGACAGCATCAGCAGCCAACAGTGATCAACTTGTTGCTGAATTAAAAGACCAATATCTGTCACAAACAAGGATTGCCCTGGAGCACTGGAGGGGAATTTAACATTTGTAGTGAACTCAGAAAGCAGATTTGAGTCATCTGTTTTAAGGTTCCCTCCGGGAGTAAGCAGATCATTTCTGCTTAGTTTCCAAGTAAGTAAGATCAAAGCTTGTCTGAATTTTGGCCCATGAACAGTTCTCACCCTGCCCTATCAAACAGAGGAGTCATGGAATTTTTAATTAAATCATGGGGATAAAATAAAATAATGGGGAAGCTGGCGAGCAAAGGGGCTCTTGCAATAGCTGGATTACTTGTTTAGTTCAGTCTCTGCTTGTTCCAGACAGTACTGTTAATCACCAAGCAGAAATTAAAGTTTGATTGCAATAAAAACCAACCATTGTTTTGTGGGAGAAGAGTATTTATTTCTTACTGCCACTTGACACTGAAAAGGAAGAAAGCTCTGTTTCTTATAGACTTTTGTACTTTTTTTATGACTCATGATAACTTTTGTCATGCCATTCCCTCCTCACCTGGAGTCCAAGTGTGCTATTTTCTAGTGCACAGTTCATCTTTAAGATGTATATAGAAAATGAGGTGGGCAAATTGGATCACAGCTTAGTATAGTTACTTTTTTGGATTACTATTTTCAGAATATGACTACTGACAATACTGGCCAAGGGATTCTGGGAGTGGTAATCCAAAAATGTTTTTTCTAGGCTTTAGTTGGGATAATATTTATCTTCCAGAATGGATGCATATATTTAAAAATGTTCTTATTCTGTTTGCAAAGAAGGAATGGTCAACCTGTGTCTGGGCTATACAGCTGTTGGAAGGACATCTATTGATAGTAGAATTCCTTCCACACTGAAAACATGGCATTGGGAAGAAGTAGCCTAGCCTAGCCTAGCCTTCTCCTCCCTGGTGGAAAAGTCTTAGTGTACAAAGAATTGATTGATTGATTAATTGATTGATTGATTGATTGTGGGGGAGTAGTTGGTAAGCTCCTACCTGCAATCTGAAATGATAAAGCTCCCAGATGAGTTTTCCTATGAGAGCTGAACATGAGAAACTGAAGAAGTGGTAGAGCTTGTGGAAGTTTTCATCCATAGAGATTCCAGTTTAGCCCCACTGATGGGAGTATTTTAACCCTTTTTTGGCCAACATGTTCTGATTGTACTGTGTGCTGTGATGATGTCACAGACCAATGGGAGCAAGGCTACTGCACTGCAGTTTAATAAGGTATCTACTCTTGGGGAAATCTTGTACATAGCTCTGCTTGCCAGTGGAACCTGAGAATGTCTGCTGCAGAACTCTAGTATCTCACAGATTTCTGGGATGCATTTCTGAGGTGTATTCTAGTCATCCTGTTATTTCCAAGAGCAAAGAATGCTTCTTTGCTCTTTGTGCGTAGCTGTTTTCCTCTGTGACTGCACTCTAGTCTGTGAGCTACGTAAATCTTAACTGTTCATGTATCTGCCTGTCTTGGCATACTGTTCCTTCCTTTGTGTAAAAGACAGTACTCTAATACATCTGTGCAGCTGAACTCTGTAAGGGAAACCAGTGGGTAGGTTTGTCTCCTGTTTTCCATCTCCTAGGAACACCTTGATAAACATCTTCCTTGACCTTGTGACTGGTGAATCTGTCTCCAGCAATTCATTTCACAGAGTGAAGTTTTTGAGACTTGTTTAACAGAAAAAAATACTAAAGTGCCCCCCGAACACACTGTTGTACCCCAGTAATGATAAAGGAGCTATTCATGGATTTTTAAAGTCACATCCTCTGAAGAGATGCCTTTGATTTTTAGAGACGTGAGCAGTTTATTAGCAAGGGAACATTATCATCTTTCTACCCTCCCTCTCCAGCTGTGTTTCTCTCTGTGTTCTGTGTCTCAGTAAGTGTGGAGAATCTATTTTGTTCATACTCTCCTGTTAGATCTGAAAAGAAGAGGGCTTTACTTGTCTTCTCATTTGCACATAAGGCTAGCCAATTAAGAGATAACCTGGCTCTGTTTTGTGAATGTGAAAAGTCTCTTTTGTGCCATGTCCTTGTGGAAGGCTGTGATATAACAGACCACCAATAGACTGGCAGTGGATGAAATAGTAAATGCTGGCTTGGCTAGCATTCTGTGGGATTCCTTGTCTTCTTTCTCCATCTCTTGAATCCAGTTCTTCCTTGTTTTGCATTCAGGGAGAGTGCCACTGCTGCGAGGGTGACAGCAAAATGGAAGATGTGTCCAATATAAATTGCTTCTCTCTCTGTTGCTGCTCTTTTTATTAATTTCCATGCTGGTTGATTTTATAGCTTTCTGAGCCTTTTATTTTCCTTTTCTCTGAGGATGTTTCTGACTGCAGAATCTTGATTCTGATTTTTACAAGGAGCATCCTGGCAATCTGGTGTTACAGCCAAAAGTTTATGAATACAGTAGCCCCTCTTGTCATGCAAAACATTGCAGCCATGGTTGTAGAACTGTTGTCTACAGTGTGTGATGCAGTTGAATTGCAAAATGAGGGAGGGGGGTCAGTTGAAAGGGATCTGAGGCAAGTATATCTCTTCTGCCATTTGGTATGGACTCCATTTACCTTTTGCAAAGAGAGGTTAAACAGACATCTTCGTTTCTTACTGACTGCATGATCATGGAATGACTGGTATATTTGAATGGACCATTGCAGCTAAACTGCCAGAAACAGAACTTTTTATTACCTGAAATCCAGAACTTTTAAGTGGAATTGGCCAACATGCCTTGCTTTCGGTATCTGTGAGTTATTGTTTTGTAGCCAAGTATAAAAAATTATGTCATATACAAACATGTATGTCATTGTTGGCCATCAGAGTTTGCTAAAGCTGGTTGAATATGGTTACAGCTGACGACATGAACTGGATTCTTAACTCCTCAGCCTTTTCCAGTGGGCCTCCCTCCAGATATGCTAGACTACAGCTGCCGTCATCCCCAGCCAGAAAGCTAGGGTTGGTGGTATTTACATCAGCACATCTTGGATGGTGCCAAATTGCAAAAGGCTGCAGTAGTATATGGCGAGGTGATGAGAACAACCAGGGCTACAGACATGGTAACTGTATACATCCTGTCTGGTGTATATCTGATGGTCCAGCATCTGCAACCAGCAGGAAGGGGTGGTAATTCAGTGATTCTCGTGTTTTTAAAAATAAGGTCTTTGTCTAAAGCCATGTTTCAGAATGTTATTTTTCTTAAATAAATACATGAAAACACCAGCCGGGTATTTATGAATTTTAGATGTTATTGCAATTATAATTATTTGATCCCCAAAGTAAATGAAAATGGAATTTATCATCTATATTACTTCTACTAGGGATGGCCAATATATTCAGGGGCAGAAGTAACTGCCCTATTCTCGTTAACTGGATTTTTTTAAAACTGGATTTTAAAGAGAAGCTGAGGTCAGAATTATTGACCAAAACTACAGGTTTATGTATAGCAATTTGTGCATTCATGATGGTATGTCAGAGAAGAAAATCCCAGGATGGCATAGAAGAAACCATATTCTAGCATGAATCATAATTTTTACATCAAATTATACTTTTATATATGCAGTGTATATAACTTTTACTGATTTGTAACAAATGCCAGTGAGTAACGTTGCCTTTCTACCTTCTGTCTCTTATAATGTATAATAATCACTTTTCTATAGTAAGAGATAAACAAGGGAAAACCCATCTGGCTCTTCCATTGGGTAGAGTGATGCGGCTTCCACAGACAGGTGACTTGAGATGTCACAAAAGGGCAGCAAAATGTTATTTAATATGTTACTGTTGTAATTTACTTATAGGGACTGGCATTTGTGGGATTTTAAGGCTGAAATGAATTATCTGGATTTGAGCAGTATGCAACTTGACCTTCCGGAGGAGGCCATTGTTTGTCACTCTGCCTCAGGCAGCAGAATTTTTGGGCTAGCTGTAATCCTAGAAATGGGTGTAGCATGCTGTATATCACATGAGCATGTGTACACAGACATAGTATTTAGCTATCTCATAAATGACCCATTAAATATTTTGTTGATGATATCCTATTTTTGAAAGCAAGAGCAGTAAGCTACAAGACACAGAGCTTCATAAAATGACATTAGTCAGTCATTTCCACCTCCATTTGTGGGCAAATTTAGGCCTTTCCCAAAGGGTTTCTTGTCCTGAATTTTATAATGGCAGTCCTTGAACTCCTTGCTTAGTTCTGTCAGTCAATAATGTCATAGCAACAAGAAGTCATTACATGGGCCATTGCCTATGAGGAAACTCAGTCCTGCTAAAAACTGGGCTCCTTCTTTTGAAATTTGGGATACCTTTTGCTCCATGATCTTTCTGAGGAAACAATACAGCCTGAAGTCACTCACCTGCCCATAAGTAACCCTTGTAGCCCTAGTAACAGAGCCAAGTTGCTGATTTTTCACTCAATCTCTTTCTCTCTCCTCAACTTAAACTCGGGCCTAGGTATAACTAGAGAACATAGTTCAAAGGTTAGCAGGAACTGAGTCATCCACCAGAGCTCTCCTAGCATGTAATGCTTAGGTATAACAGAAATCTAATAGTTTGGAATAATCTCAGGAAAGCTACTATGTATAGAATAGTTATGAGGAATAATCATTCAAAACCTTTGTATATTTGAAAAGAGAGAACACTATAAACTTTGGCAAGTTTCACACTGCACAGTTATAGCACTGTGATTCCACTTGAACTGCCATAGCTTCATCCTGTGGAAGCCTGAGGTTTGTAGTTTGGTCAGAGGTACCAGAGGGCTCCCTGGCTGCAAATTCTAAGTGCCCCTCCATAAACTACCAATCATAGCATCCCATAGGATGGAAGCATGGCAGTTAAAGAAAGTGGAATCATAGTAGTGGTGTAGTGTGAAAGGACCTCAGATTGAAGTATTTCTTCTAATAATGGCTGAAGTTTTCCTGTGAATGTAGAGCTGGAGCCATGTAGCACAAAAAGAAGAATCAACAGATCTGAGGTCACTTTTTGGTTTGGTTTTGTGGGAGCAAGCATGGTCATCCAGGGTCTCCTGGGGGGGCAGTGTGGCCTCGTAGTCATCCACAGTTACTCCCCATGTGTTAAACCAATGCAGGCTATGTTCAGTCTTAACTATTGAAACAGTTATGTTACCTTAGGTCCGGGATCTGATGTTGCTCTATACAAGATCCCTGATTAGAAGATGGATATGTGGTATTCTTGCCACAGCTTGCTCAGCCAGTGTGACTGGAGGCAGGGTGTATAGTGAGAGTGACTGTGTAGCTGTTTGTTATTGTGTGGACTTGTTTACAGTGGAGGCTGATAGCTCCAATGTCAGCTGGAGTGGTGAACTTGGAAGGAACTGTCCAAGGTACTGAGCTGGTTCTAGGGATAGCTTTCAGCACCCCAGATAGTCTCATTTGATGTTTGTATTAAAATTCAGAGTGGATCCTCTGTTCTGTTGGTGTCAGCACCACCAGCCTCTGCTGTTTCCTTAAATGGTAAAAGCAGTAAACAAATCGGGGAAACATCTGCACTCTTTTAGCTCCCCTACCAGGCTTTAGAACAACCTTCTTAGATCATATCAATTATAGATATATTTAAGTGACCCTAATACAGCATTCACTTTTAAACTTTCAAACACTAGTACTTTTGATACACTGGAGTGCCTTCATGATGTATGAGATCATGTTAGCTAGAAGTAAAGAGAGGTGTAATCCATGACATCTGGAGGGCACCAGTTTGGGAAACCCTGAGGCTAAATACACTTACTATTCCCATCTAAAGTACACTTACAGAATCAATTTCTTAGTCCCTTTTCTAGGAACTAAAAATGAATTGAAGTTCTTCATTTTTTTTCAGGACTTCTCACCACATTAGCAATCTGTGAAAATATATTTTCCCGTAGAATCTGCAACTTTTTGTTTCTACAGGAGGCTACAATCCAACCTTTGTTTACTTGTAAGCTAGACGCTTCCCTATGCTTGTCTAATACCACAAATTATTAATATATGACTGCACCTGATAGTGTGCTCTGCCCCCTCCCGTTATGCCTGAATGCAAATGAAACAGATAAGAGACCTCAGTAAAATTTGTGTCTTTTGGTACTGGTCTAGCGAAAAGATTAGCATACTTCCCATAGTCTTTCCTGCAACAGATTGCAGTACAAAGGACACTCAAAATGTGAACGTGAGTAGTTTCTGTACATAAGGACAGAAATGAAGTGTTTATGTACTGTTGTTCCAATAAGGCTGCTTACAGCATAGGAATGTTGGGTCTCTATTATGTTACAATGTAACTTAGGGTTTATCCAGATGGGCCAAATGTGTTGGTCTAGTGACGAGTTTCTTCATTGTAAACACCTTTTTTCTCCAAGACTCAAATTGCATCATGCTTTGCACAGGATTTTTCAGACTTATTGTTTTAGTTTCCCAACTTCTTTTTTCCTATAAGGGAAGTGACTTTAAAAAAAAAGGTGTTCTATGGATGCCAGTCCACTAGTGTGGTTTGTAAAGATTGTACATTTTGTTTCATTTGTAAGCGTCTTGCTTATGATGTGTGTTGCTGTGGTATTTAATATAGGTATGTCCAATCCCTTCACCACTTCCATATTTTCCAGATGTGTTTCTGCTTTTCAGTCCATGGTTTCCTTTGCAATAAATTATTATTTCCCCAATGCTTCCTTTTTATTTTTGTTTTTAAAAATCTCTTTTAAAAGATTAGTATGAAATTGCTAAGCTGAAATGGTGATATTGCTGTGATCAGACAAGATCACTCCCACATCACGAACCAAAAAGTGCTGGTTAAAAAGGCAGGAGGAAAATACAGGCTGTGTTTGAAAGGGACAGTGACGGTAAGTGACATTAAATGTCAGTGAACAATACTGCACAAATTGCTCTAAATTGCCTGGTTTGAGTGACCCCTTATGGGCTGTGTTTATCATAGGACCTAGCCCTGAAACTACAAAGGGTAATCTTGATCTGATTTGCTCTGCTTTGTTTCAGTTTCATTCATCACCTCAGTCCTTACAAGTAAGTCTTCACTGTCATATCAATGCTTAATGAACTTCAGAAGCAGAAGTAATAGTTTGATACAATCCTTGTATGCAGCTCTGCTCTTGTTTTTCTCTGGAATTTTTTGGTTTATTTTACTGTTAACTAACACATATTCAAGCATTACACTCAGTTGCCTATAACTTTCTCCCAGCTTAATCTACAACCCCCTCCACTTCTTTTTTCATCAGTCATTATTTTGATTCTTGATCAGAATGAATTCTTCTTGTTCCTCCAATTAGTGAAAGGGTTGGCTAGAAAAAAATTGGTATTATTCCTCCTCCAATAAGACTTCTACCTCCCTGAAAATGTTTTTCAATTTTTAAGAAGGCGGAGGGAATAGAGAAAGCCGCAAACATTTATCTGTAGTGTCTAGTTTAATCCTAAGGCAGGTACTAAATAAGAATCCTAAGTGACATGGCTTTTCAGTCCGGATATCCAGCAATGACCTGTCAAAGGATAGTGGTGGTTAGATGTACTAAAGAGGGCCTGGATATGTAAACAGAACAAACTGTATATGCCCAGCTGACCCTGCCTGTGGCCTTGTGCTTGATAAAAGGCTTCCCTTTGGTCACAGATGCAGAGAGAGCTTAAGCGGACTTAATTTGTAGGACAGTTGGCATTCTATCATCAATGCTGTTGGCCAGGGGCTCTGATCTACAGCGCGTATCTGAGATAATAAACCGCTTAAAGGAAGGAAACTGTGCCATTCAGTACAAGAACACTGATGAATTCTGCAGTTCAGCGAATAAAAAGAGGCATGCTGATTGACAACACAATCCTGTATGTGTCTGCATAAAATTAAGACCCACTGAGTTCAGTGAGTCTTACTGCCAGGTAATTGTGTCTGAAAATATTCAGGTTTCATGATGGTATTAAAATACTCATTTATCTTTTCAATATGTCCGTTGTCAGAAACTCCTGTAGTTCCAGCAAGTTCTCTCCCATGAGGAGGCTCCTAAGGGCCAAACCGTCTGGTGGAGTTAAAGATATAATTTCACTATGGTACCTAAATACCCTAAAGGAACGAGGCCCTGTCTGATCTTGGAAGCAGGTGCTGTTGGCTAATTTCAGAGGAAGGAACTGCCAAACCACCTCTTGAATATTCCTGGCTTAAGAAAAACCTGTGAAATGCATGGTGTCACTGTAAGTGAACAGACAACTTTAAGGTGCACATGCGCACACATATTTTTTACAAAAATGGCAAACAGCAGCTGGTGAAAGGAATGCTTAGAAGCAGGACTATGTTAACAGAATCATAGAATCGGAAGGGACCTCACGGCCTGCCTATCTGTTGCAACTCTCTGCCATGGCTGTCTGTTGCAACTCCTTGCTGTGTAATGCAACTATTGTATGAAGGGGGCAGTGTTAATCCTCCCCTTGCTAGGCTTGGTCCCAGTGAAAATCTCAGTTCTTCACTCTTCCAGAATGTTGTAATGTTATCCCATTGGGAAGAGGGTGGGGACATGACTTTCGTTAATGTGAACAGCTAGAATACAGAGCAGGGAGATCTACAGAGCAACAAATCTACAAGGACCTGATGGTGTTCAGGGTGGTTGTTCAAGATGAAGAAGAAAGGAAAAGGACTGTACTGCACTGTTTATGCCACACTGTCTAGTAAAATCAAGTGATGTGAGTTCGGGTGCCATGGGGAGAGAAGAAGGATCTGTTTGCTGCCCGGTCCTGCTACGGCATGGTCTCTGCTGAATCTGTGTTTTAACATCGCTTAATGTTAAAGTAAGGTGCAATTTAGCCTAAAGGTGGTTACAGAATGTCATTGAACCTCATATTCAGCCTCACGTCTGAAACTTTATTATTTTAAAAATATTTTATATTGTTTCAAAACTCTTTTATATTATATATGAGTTTTTAGTATGAACTGCTTGGAGATTGTATGGCAAGTGAATGAATGGCTGTTCGGGGAGAAAAAAATCTCTTTGGCAGAATGGTGCAAGTAGTGAAGTTCACCCCAGAATAGTTTGGCCATCTGTGTAGCTGAGACATTTTCCGGCCTGGAAAATCAGCAGCTGTTACAACTGCCATAATGTTGAGATTCATTTTCAAGGGTTGAATGAATACTGCTTTAAGCATTACATTATATATTTCTTTAAAAGAAATTATATAGCATGCTTCATCCTATCAGGATTTTGTAGCTATGCACAGTCAATTGCACTGCAAAACGATAAAACTTCTGATGAAATTCTGACATGATGAAAAAGTTCACAGCAAATTAAAATGCTTGGCTGAATGTTAATTTGGTGCTGGAAAGGCGAACTGGTGCTGGAAAGGCAAGCCATTTTAGCGACGGTGTTCCATTGCTGAGACACCACTACTGAAAAAGGTCTCTCCCAACAGAACTCAACTTAAAGGATTAAAACTGGAGAAAGGCCTTAACAGAAGCTCTTAATGTGCAGACTGGTTGAGATTACTATTTTAGCTACGTGGGCCCAGTGGTGACATTCAGCTGTTTGTCCAAACCAATTGTTGAACGGCTGCTTCTCAGCACTTGGATTCGACTCTCTCTCTCTGCTGGCAGTGCAGACTCCTTCAGCCAGTCTTCTACCCTTTAGCGCTTTCCTTCTCCTCTGGCACTGTTTCTTGGAAAAGAAAGAGAGCACCAAAGCAAAGAAGATGGACCAATGGAAGCTACAGCAACAGCAGAGGGAGGGAGCTCAGAGGTCCACCAAGATCCAGCTAAGTTGCAAGGCATGATCAGCCAGTGAACTCTTTGTGTACTGAGGGAAGAAGAACAATGGGGGCAGGGGGCTTCCCAGCCTGGAGACAGAAACAGTTGTTAATTATTTTGAATGACAGCACTATTTGGGCCGCAAATCATTTGGAGCTTTAAAGACAAGTACCAGCACTTTAAATTAGCCGAGAAGTTACTAAGCAGCCAGTTATTTCTATATTAGATCAAAATGCACAAACATAACTTTACTAGTTTTAGTTCGGATGAACATAACATTCTGTACCATTTGAAACTTGCAATTTGAGGCATTGTGCCTATTTTAATGGCAAAATATATATTCCATTTTTTCTTTTACTTCATATAATGTAGCAAATGGTTCCAGATATTCAACTGTCAGTTTTTTTTATGTTAGGGATAGCTGAGTGCAGTGAGCTCTCCACTTTCACAGGTTCAGCACTCAAGGATTTGATTATTCATGCATTATTTGTTTTATTTATTCATTTTTAAAAATTCTTACTCTATTCACCCTGCCACAGAAAAAATATGTTCTCTTTTAGGAATTTCTAGGTCCTCCAGTGTGATTTTTGGTTCACCAGAGTTGTGCTGGAGGACCAAGGGATTCCTAGAAGAACATTTCTCTAGGTATTGCTAGGTTCTCCAGCATGACTCAGTGGCTCACTACCAGCAGAAGCTGACCATAGAATTGCATTGGAGGACCTAGAGATTCCTAGAGAAGTGTCCTGAGGATAAAAAGAAATGGCATTCATGATTTTTGTTTTTATTCATTTTTCCCCACTTTCACAGGGGTCTTCCGCACTTAACCTCTGTGAAAGTGGAGGACTCATGGTATATCCCATATTAGATGCTAGGGGCCATACTGTGCTTTTAAGAAGAATGTTTCTGTAAAAATATGAGACCAGACATGACTGTGAGCCAGTTCATATGATCAAACAGCTGTGTTAAGACTATTTGTTGCATTGTTCATGTAAAATCATATGCTGACAAAGCAGCTATATGTTTCTTTAACTACAAATTAAGCTCAAAGTTGTATATATGTAGTCTTTACCACTGCTCTCAAAGTGGACAGAATTATTACGTACTGAATGGGAACTGGATTAAGAAGCAGTTTCTTGGTTAATGGCCTTTATTCCCTGTTACTGACCTTCCTCTCTGTTAGTTATTTTCCTCAGTAAAGTTTTTGGATGTACTCTGAGACAACCCACTTTATAGTGATCAGTGGTATTCATGGTGATTTGGTTAGGAAATCTCTTTATCAGTTCTTAACTCTACAGTTATTAGAATAAACTACATTCGGTCCTCCACATTTGCAGGTTTCAGGGAACATTCCCTTTTTGTACTTCCGATCAGGCTATGCAGCCCTTTAAAAACCTGTTTCTGGTCCTCCTCCTTCTCTTCTACAAGCTACTTCCTGGACAGTTAAGGACAGATTGCAGCCTGATTTCTCTCTGATGCCCCCTCCACAACCAAGGAAGGAGATGGGCGAGAAAAAAGAAGTATAGGGCAACCTTGCCAACCCACTTCCTTTCCCTCTCCTTCCTCTGATGTAGTTTGGGCCCTGGGTGCCTGCTATCTCTTTTTGTCCTTTAGTCTCCCTGTACTGATCATATTTTCTTGGAGACACTGATTGCTATCTAGATGAGTTGCTTTAAACAAGCCATTAAAATGCAGTTAAGAGAAATAAAGAGAATGCACACTAAGAAGAAAATTTGATCAATGCATGCTGTATCTGCACCAGCAGGCAACTTCGCTTCTGTACGTATGGCTTTGTTTTTGTTTTCTGGAAGCCCCCATTTTCTGGCCTGATAGCAACTTCATTTTTCCAAGAATTTCTGAGAAGCCTTGGGACTGGGCATAGTGTTTCTCTCCCACAAAAGAAGAAGGTGCTTAAATAAAATACAAATGATACTGAAGTGGTTTGGATGCACACGATACCAAAAGATCGTCTCTACAAATCCAGTAGGGCTGCAGGGATGAAAGAAGGCCCCTAACCTTGTCAGTTGAGGGGCAGGACTTCTCAGAAGTAAGGGCTGCCTCATATTAGAATTATAGAGAACTTAGCTACCATTACCATTAGCGTGTAATAGCCATCTTACATGCTTTAACTGTGTCCAGCAAGGTAACATTACAGTACTACTAAATGGCTGAAGAATCGAAGTTCAAACCAAAGATCAAATGCACATTCAGATGTTACAATCTCTTTATAAAGGGTGCCACAGATCTCTCTTGAAGTATGAAGTTGTTACTATCTGATTAAACAGACTAGAGTCCATGAAAGCTTGTGCTAGACATTTCTTTTTCTCAGTCTCAAAGGTGCTACAGCTACAGGATTCCTTTATACATTGTTATCATTTGTAAGTCAGGATCAGTTTAAGCCAAGCTCCTCAGGAGTGGGCTATATCATTTGCAACCCAGGTTCAAATTCCAGTTATAAAATCTTAAGCAGTATGGACCAGGCTATTTGAAGGTCTTCCTACATACATATGAATCTTTTTGAGTCGTAACACTGATTTGCTGTAGAGGTGGCCTAGTCTGTACCAGGTGCAGGAGCTTTTTAGTGGTTTCCCCTGCATCTGTGGAACTGCTTTGCCCGAAAACATCTAGTTCCCTCTTTGATTATATTTTTTAAACAGACTCTAAAGCCCCAGGTATTCTGTAAAGCCTCTTATGAATTCTTACTGGTTGTTCTTATTTTAATCTGTTTGATGGGTTATGTTACTTTAGATTAGAGAAATTAACTTGTTTATTAAAGGATTTAAATTTTGAAGCAGACATTCTGCTTTTCAGTATTCTGTGGTATCTGTCCAGCATAAAGAGTTATTATTACTGGAAGTCTAGTTTGTATTAGCAAATTTTAATAACATTAAAACAACGTATTATTCCAGAACCTTGACACATATTATGCATCTAAAGACTAATTCATTTTTGGTGTATTTGAAAATTAAATGTAATGGAAATGAACTCCTTCCCAACTCAGGAAAATTCTTCATGGGCCTTGTAATTTTTTAAATAGGAGCTGGTGTCTCAAAAGCAACCATATGGATATTTTACACAGTGATTATAAATGATTAGAGTATTTGCCTTTCCTTGAATTTTCCTGTCCATTAAAGGTTATCTGTTATCTTGGACTGTCTTGGTTTTATTTAACAGTCTGTTATAAGAAATATTCTGTTGCTCCATTTCACTATACTCAGTTACTTGACAGTAACACACAGGATGAACTGTTAAAGCTTCTTTTGTATTTGTCTGAAGTCAAAATGGAGTCTCTGAAACACTGGATGGAAATAGCAACATCAAATTTCTATTTGCTTTAAAGTGTAAATACCTAGGACCACTCTCCTTTCCTCTAGTGACTTGTGACTGACAAGCACTGATAACATTTTAACTGACAGAACACTTTGTGTGGGTTTGATCCTAGAACAAGGATGGTCATTCTTGTCCTTCCTGGTGTTGTTGAACTGCAGTTTCCCTTATCTGTCCTATAGCATAACTAGTGATTGCCAGGGTGGCATAGTGGTTTAGAGTGTTGGACTACAACCCTGGAGACTAGATTTGATTCCCCTTTGGGCTGTGGAAACCCACTGTGTGACCTTGGACGCATCATACACTCTCAGCCCCAGAAAACCTCATAATAGGTTTGCTTAGGGTCACCATAAGCTGGAAATGAATTAAAGATACACAACAACAGCAGCAACAGCATTACTAGTGGTGAGATATTAGGGTTGCAGTCCAGCAGCAACTAGACAGCCACCAGTTGCCTACTCCTCCCCTAGAATTCTTAAATAGCCAAAATAAAATGAAAAGCTTCTTGACACATCCAGTCTAGTTGCCTTGAGAATTGAATTTGTGTGCTAATTCTTTGATTTCCTTGCTGTATTACATAGTATAGCCCATGGGAAAGCAACTATTGGAGTTTAAGGGGCTCTGTTGCCCCACCCCTCAGGAGACCTTGGAGGGCCATGCCCTTATATAGAAAAATTAAATATTTTTACACCGAATGCTCCCAAATGCCCTCTAGTGGGTGTGGGAGCAATTTTGCTATGGTTTTGGGGGCCTTGGGCCATTTTAGGCCCATGAGAGTCCTTTTTTACAACAGGAAGTGACTCAGAAGTCAACTGTGGCATTCTAGAGGAACTGTGGCATTCAGCAATGATGATCCTGAAATTTTGTACACTTAAAAGGTGTACAAAATGTGGTTCAACAAAAGGGAAACCAGAATGTGCATAGAGTCACTGCTGAACAAGCTGCCTTTCAGGAAAAGTGGACTCTGTTGAGCAGCTTTGAATGTGGTACAAACTAGGGACAGACCTAACCATTAATGAACTGTGATTGAGTTCAGAAGTAAATTTCCATTTTGGCATTCTATGCAGTATGAAGTAGGAGGATACAGCCCAAAAGTGTAGTGGTGCTGTAGGGAACAGATAAGAAAAGCAACAGACAGTTTACCACATGTGGGGAACACGCTTTCAAAGACCACAGCAGCATCAGAATGATATGTTCCGTTTGTCAGTAGAGTGGTAGGTACAAAGAAGAGTCCTCCATTGGGTGACATTTCCTTCAGTGAGGAATATATTTTATGGGGTAGAGAATTAACACACAATATTATTAATGTTAGCTCTTCCTGCAGAAGATTAAAAACTGTAGTTTTTCTCCAAGGTTTTTTTTTTTTTGATTTCCTAAATTGTTGGTGTTCACAATGTATTTTTTCCCCAATGGAAATAACTATGAATATATTTTTAGGATACAAAAATCAGGGTATGTTTTTTGTAGAAAGAGGATCTGCATACCCTGCTTCATATGAACATGTGTTGCATGGCTGTGGATATTTGGGTAGTGTGGAATATCCCTCATGTACACTCACAAGCACATTGGAGTTCCCATGTAGTCAAAAAATATTGCAGAAGTCACTTGATGCAAATAACTGAACCTTAAATTGCACATCTGATTGTTAGTGTCACCCATATATTTTATTCATATCAGCCTTGTGATTGGTAGTTGTATCTAACCCAGGAAATATTGCATTTGAACATGCACTTCATTCTTTGTAACATGTGATGGTCTTTTCAGATAAGTTAAAATGTATGCACTCTTTGAGATACGTCACAGAATGGAAATAACTAGTTAAATTGCTTATTGAGTTATTAAGACATTAGTTATTCTACCAATGTGTTTTCAGTTGTTTGATTTGATAATTAATTCTGAAATAAAGCCTATTCTATTATTTATTTATTTATTTATTTTAGAATGTTAGACTTCATTAGGATGTGTGGGTATCCAGTAAAACAAGAAACCATGAGGAAGAAGAGGATTGGTGGAGATAGATCACATGGTTCAGTTGCTAGAAGCAGCGGAAGAGCTGGGAAACAGTTGAAGAAATGAGATTGGAAATTAATTGAAGAAGAATATATAAAAAAAAAGGAGTCCTGGGATGGAATGTGATGGGGAAGAAATTGGTTTGTTTAGCTGGCAAGCAACCATAGCCCTTGTAGAGTGTCAGGCCCTTTAGATCTGAAAAGCTTATTCCCTCCCTCCACAAACCTCTTTGTCTATATGCTCTTGAATATGTATGTAACTCTCTTTAATTCTCCTCTATTGATTTCATTCTATTTTATTTTATATAGTATGTACTTTATATATTGTATAATATTGTATCATCCTCACATCCAGTTTCTTCCTCTCTTGGCTTCTCTTCCAGTCTGTCTTTCTTCTTATTCTGCTTTCCTCCTACCCTGTGATTGGGTGTTTCATGAGATTAGAGCTGTTGATTTGGAGCCAAATTATTCCTGTAGTGAAACTTATGTACTCCTCACTTCTATTCAAAAAGTAAATCTTGTTAAACCTCTTAGTAATCCTTTAGTATGCTTATTATTGCTCACAAAAGTTTTCCCTACCATTTACCATTTGCTTCTCTCTTGGCTTTTGCTTTCTCTCTCTCTTCCCTCCCACTATGCTTTTCACCTACTCCCTTTTCCAGTGGATCACAAACTTCAAGGAGACTGGTAAGACTGGGGCCTGGAGCCAACAGATACAGCTAGCTAAACACATACTTTCATGTTTTCTCAGAAGTAAATCCTATTTACTTAAATGTGCAAAACATATTCTCTACCACTGAGCTTTGCAGATTACACTTCTTGATAAGAAATAGGAGGCAGAGAGCATGCAGTGATTCAGTGGTGCAGAAAATTTTTCTGCATATGCTCAGAGACACTGAAAACATCTGTGATTAAGAGTTTTTCATCCTTACTTCACTGACTGATCTTTGTAATCAGTCATTTATTGCTGTGCTTGTTGCGGATCAGTGTCTGGTAGCTGAAATTAATACTACATTCCTTACTCACCTTTAACATCGCTCTTTATTAAACTTTAATAAACAAGATGTCTAAACAGCACGTGAACAGAGTATATGTTGGCAAATGCAAGAGGGGTAGGAAAAAACAGATAAAAATAGTGCTGAAACTTAATTGTACAGGTTGTTAGAAGAGATCCTATAATTTAGAACAGCCTTTCCCAACCTAATAGATAAAGGACATGCTGAACTTCCGCCATCCCTGGCAACAATCATATTATGCAATTTTTCATGTCAGGAAAAATCCGGTTTAAGTGTAAGACAACTTTATAATGAGAGAGGAAAAAAGAAAACAAAATGTGCTCTTAGGGTCAAATGTGACAACTTTGCTGCCAATTTCTGTAAATCCTCTGGTCTGTTTTGAAAATCAACACTTTCTTTAATGAGTTAATTAATAATAACTTGACTAATCAAAAAATGTCAGTGATTAGTGTTAGTGCTAACGAATTAATTGCCCAGTACCTCATGATTATTGAATAATTTTCAAAGCTGATGTTCCAAGCTCTGAGATAGGTGGATAGAGATAGTATAGATGGATATGCATGTGTGTGCACTCACACAATCCATCTCCATAAAATTGGGGACCCCCTGCTGGATGCTCTAAGTGATGCTGTCCTCCTGCCAATTTACTGCTGAGATTTGAGGAGGCTCAATTGTGGGTATTAAGGGAGGCAGGAAACAATGCTTACTCTCTGTCTGCACTCCCTGCCAATGCTAAAGCAGAACCAGTCTCGCTTGGCCTCTGCTCCTTGCATGTTGCTCCCTGGAGTCACATTTGACATTATGTCGTAAGTCACAAGGTGCTTTGTTCTCTGCTAATTGGGAGCTATTATTCCAGGAAGTAGATGAGGGAGGGAGGAACAGGGGTAATGTGCCATGGAACAGCCTTCCCCCTCTCTCCCTACACAGGTCCCTTGGGCTTGTGCCACTTTAGCAAAGGCTTTAGAGTCAAACACATGGGTGGAAGGGAGAGAGGCCAGAATGTCAGCTTAACTGGAAAAATACAAGCAAAGCTGATTTTCTGTAGGGCTGGGAGAAGAACTTCCTCTCTGTTACTCTGTCTGTCTCCAGAGCCAGATCTCTCCAGGATCAAATGCCATGCCAGCTAATTCCTATCTGTCCAACACAGGAAGAGTGACCAATCTGCCCCCTATGTGTTGAGCCTTTTCCGCACTACACTCTTCTGGCGCGATGATTCCACTTTCAACATCCTATGGAATCCTGGGGTTTGCAGTTTCAGGAGGGGCCAACTGTCCCCTCTGGAAACTGCAAACCCCAGGATTCCATAGGATGTTGAAAGCGGAATCATCACGCTATAAGAGTGTAGTGCGGAAAAGGCCTTGGTGGTGATGGTGGTGAGGAGGAGGAAGACGATACTAATATGTTTGCCATGCCTTCTTTACCCCTAAGTCCCTGACAAACCAGTACAAACCAGGCCTGTCTTCAGTTTGCTCCTCATAGTTGTTGTTCTAAGGAGCATTGGAATGTGTAGCCCCTTTTTCATCCTCCTGTTGTTTTCGTCACTAATTCTCCTGAGGCAGGGTCAGACAAGCAGGTTTGGGAGGGAATAATTTATTCCAGTAAAGTTTAATCCTCTGAATATGTCAGATTCTTTAGAGCTGGAGTGGGGAAAGTGGGCAGAGAAGAATTTTGAATAGAAATGAAGATTACCAGCAGTTTTTTTGAGATGGTGCAGTATCATTGTGATGGGAGTCAGACCTGTTTCAATGTATGTATGTGTGAAGATCAGATTCAAATCTGTCATGCATCCAGTTGAGGGAGAAAAGTTTGAGTGGATGGCAGGAACTGTGTTGCTTGGCAAGTGTCTGCCAAAAGAACAACAGTAGTGAATTTCTTTTCTCTTTTCTTTTCTTTTTTATCCCAGAGCCAGGATAACTTAACATGTGTTGCATGAGCAGCCATGTAACTAATGTAGCAGGAAGCTCTTGATTCATACTTGCAGAACCCTAGTGGTCTATCTAAGTTTGCAGGGCCAACTCGTTCCTTCAGTTGCCCTCTTGTAAAGGAACACCACCACCACCACCACCCATATAAAAAGTGCATACATGAGAGAGAAGGGCCAACATCAGCTTTTTTTCATGTAGGAAATGGTTTGATGTGAAAGCGTGTTCAAAAAAAGCAGGCTTTGTGAGATCTGAGGTGGTGGTTTCTCACCAGAGGCCCCAACCATTGCAATAAATTTACTGTTGATCTCTAGGTATAATATTGGACTGGTTTTTAGAGTGGTGTTCTCTCTACTACCTTTTAGTAGCATGTAATATTTTTCCCATTAAATTGGGGACGTGTGGGTGCTGCTTAAGCTGGTCATGAAAACATGTAGTAGAGCAGGACAGAGTATACACATAAGCTGAAATGTCAGGTTTGTTGGTTTGCAGAGATGAAATTCACTGAAGGAGCTACTTCTCTGTTAATTCGTCATATGACGAGTATGTCATAAGAGCAGAAGAAGCTGTATTATATTGAATCAGCCCAACTAGCCTATTTCATGTATTTGTTTATTTTTTTTCATTATAAGTTATAGACAGATCAGCTGATATTTCTGGAACCGAGCCTGGACTTGATACAACTTGGGGCCATATGGCTTCCAAAGAAGGTTGCAGCTCAGTAATAATTTCTTCATGTTCCCTTCCAGAATCTTCCTAGATTTACATTGTCCTCAAACCTGAGAAGTTCAACATATTGTTTTCTTAATAATTTGCTTATTTATGACACCATAATATCGGGACTAACAATGAGAACTTGAACATGGCTCATTTTGTTTATGATTTTTACGAGCATTTTGATAATCCCATCCCAGGTATTAGTTAATCTACAGGCGTCACAGTATTTTGAAAATTGATAGATTAATTCTCTCTTTTTTCTGTTGATACCTTAATGAGCAGTACAGTATTATTTTATGGTGGTTATTTAACCAAGTCTGTTCCACAGATTACCCGTCTTTCAGTTTGGACTCTTTAAGTTTCAAGTGAATTGTTGGCTAAGAGGAAAGGTGACTTCCAGTAAAAGATTCATTTTAACTAAGTCCCCTCCCGTCCGTGATAAGTGGAATCCTTGTCATCTCTTTATATCTATCTGAAGATGCTGAAGTGATTTCTTGTGATTCAGTTTCACTGTCTTGTCTGTGTTTTCTGTTACTGAGATACCAAGTATTTAATTCCTGAAGACTTATACTTTATGACAAGCTGTTTAGATAATCTATCTTCACTTTCTTCTGATAAATTAATGTCTGTCCAAACTGATTTTGAAAAAATTATTTCTTTATTCTGACAGTTTAAAAAAAAATTATAAGGTTAATTAAATACAGTAAAGCACTTCTGGAGCTCTGACGATAGCACAATGTAATTGGAATATAACAATATAAATATTTTTCTTTCAAAAATTCATACCTTGAATTGTAGCTTCTCCTTATAGTGATAGGTGGTGATTCAAAACAATAATCAACACAGCTGGAGACAAAAGGACAGTCTTGACTTTGTATCTTTGCTTGGATCAAATACCTAATGTATAAAAGTCAAAGTTTGTTTGTCTGTATCTTGGCTGCCTAAGAAGATTCTATGGAATCCTGGGGTTTGCAGTTTAGGAGGGACCTTTACAATTCTCAGCCAGAGAGCTCTTAGGCCTCAGTCAACTGTGTCTGTCTTGAATAGGCCGATACCTATGGAGATGAGGCCGATACCGATAGGCCGATACCTATGGAGATGAGGCCTAGCAGCAAGGAATAGGGCAGTGTATTCCCTCACAAACCCAATCTCTGCATGTTAATAACTCTGAATACAGACTGGATTGGGGAATATGTGGAAAAGTTGCAAGTACTGGACAAGATAATTTGGGGAATTAGAGACACAGGATCGCAAATCTTTCTAACAAGTATTGCCTGTGAGAAAATAAAATCCCAGGCAAAGCCAGATATATATGCTAGTTAGTGATAAAAATACCTGCTGCAGTCCTTGTCATTGGATTAGTATATGCAACTTGGGTTAGGTGTATTTAATCACAATCCTTAGTTTTAAACATTGTGTGCAGCTGTTTCCTTCCTGGGTTGTTTAGAATATGTGAGAAGGTAACAAGTGGGACCAAATGGGTTGCATGTATGGGCGTGCAGGTCTTGTTCTTAATATAGTTTATTTAGCCAAGAATCTAATGTGGTTTATGAAGCCAGGCTTATCATTATATGTGAATGCAGTCATAGGGTTGGAAGAGCCCCTGTGGGCCATCAGATCTAACCCCCTGTTTAATGCAGGATCTCCAGCTAGAGCATCCCCAGCAGATAGCTGCCCAGCTACTTCTTGAAGACATCCAGCAAAGGAGAACTCACTGCCACGCTAGGCAGTTGGTTCAGTGCCAAATCATACTCACTGTCAAGAAGTTCCGTCTAATGTTCAGTTGAAATCTACCCTCCTGTAACTTAAAACCAGGAGACCTAGTTCTATTCTCTGAGGCAGAAAAGAACAAGTCTGCTCCTTCTTGTTTATGGCAGCCCTTGAAGTATTTACAGAATGTGATCATGTCACCCCTCCACCTTCTCTTGATTAGCAATAAGATCTTTTTCACATGAAGTACTGCTAAGCCAAGTATCTCCCATCCTACATCTGTGCATTTGGTTTTTGTGGATTTGTCTCTGTTGAATTTCATTTTTATTAATTTATTAATTTAAGCTCAGATTTCTGGTTCCTATCTTCCAGTGTGTTAGCTACCCCAGCCAGTTTTGTATCATCTGCAAATTGGATAAGGATTCCCTCCACCCTGTTGATAGATATATTGAAGAGTTTCAGCCCCAGAACAGAACCTTCCAGGATTGCTGATCCCCTTGTTCCTTCCTCCATGTTTTAAAAGGGGAAATTGTCTGCAAGGTACATCAGGAATTTGTTGGGGAGCCTGTGCTCAGAAGAGCTAATTTCCTATAGATATCAGGATAGGTGAAGTTCCACATAACTGCCAGTTCTTGCTTCTTGGAGATTTCTAAGGTTTGTTTCAGAAAGGCATTATCTACCATGTCATCTTGGTTTGGTAGCCTGTAGGAAACTCCTACTGCAATAGTTTTTTTTTTTCATTTATTTTTACCCCAGTGCTCTCCACTGGTCCAGTTGGATCACCTGTGTGGATCTCTGTACGAGTGAATTTGCCTTTGACATATAATGCTACTCCACCTCCTTTTCTTCCCCATCTATTGTTTTTGAACAGACTCTATCCTTCAGTTGTCATATTCCCATCATGGGAGTCATCCCACCAAGTTTCCATTACACCTATAAAGTCATATTCGTTTTCCTTCACTAGGACTTCATGCTTGTCTTGTTTGTTTCCCAAACTCAGTGCGTGGGTGGATAGACATCTGGTGCTATTTGTTCTCATCTTTTATTCTACTGTAAGTTTACTGTGGCTCCCATTCTCTGTCCCAGCTTCTCCTCCAGAATTTACATCCTTGTGCATAGAACTTGCTTTTGGACAGATGTTTAAGCCATCATTTCCACACACAAACCTCCACAAGCATTTAATTTAAAAGCCTTTGATCAGATTCACCATGCTTTTGCCAAAAAAATTCTTCCTGGTCTTCATGAGGTGTAGCCCATCTACTGCCAGTAGTCCTTACTCTAAAAAGTAAAGATGATGGTCTCAAGACACCAGACCTCTCCCATTGACACCATCTGTATTGCCAGTCATTCACTTGCAGCATCTTCTGTCTCAGTGTGGTTGTCTTTCACTGGTGAGCATATCGCCTATGCCTCTAAACTCTTCACTTTCCTATGCAGGGTTTCATAATCCAAGGTTATCTGTTCAGAAGTGTTCTCTGCAGTGTTGTTGGTGCCCCCATGAATCAGAAGAAAGGGGTACTGCTCTGTGTTCTTCGGCAGCTTATTAGTGATATCATGGATAGGTGCACCAGGAAGACAACACACTTCCACATCTTGTCTAACTGGAAGACAATTCCCTCAATACACTTGAGCAGCACCTTTCTTTTCTTGTTGCAGCAGTTGGTGATTAGTTTGGCTTCTGTTTTAACATGTAGTGTCTCTTGCTGCTGGTCTCCTGTTTGTACTTCTTTACCACTATTATCCTCAAGAAGATGCTTAGTTGCAATAATTCCAAATCCCTTGTGTATGGTCTGCTTCTGATGGTGACTGGCCTCCAGGGTCAGGGTCCACTGTCAGGGTCCAAACAGGTTCTTCCTGTTTATTCTGGAGGATCAATTCTTCCTTTGATTATCCAGGAAGTCCTTGTGTTCTCTGATACATTGAAGAGCTGTAGTGTGTTGACCTTCTCTTCCAAGAGAGCCATCAGTTTGCACCTGCTGCAACTGCTGTCAGACAAACATTGCACACACATTGCAGCAGACAACAGATCCTCCTGCCTCCGTCTCTGCAGTTATTTTTTCACCCATTTCAAATTGGAATACCTCTTACTAATATGACTGTGGCATGTGCTGCTGGTCATCAGAAACTGAACTCCAAAGACTGAGGCAACAGTTATACAGAGCTAGTGGCTGCTAGCTCCACCCCAAGCAAGTCAGTGACTCAGCAGAAGCCCCACCCCCTTAGGTCCTGTGCTCAGTCAAAGAGTCAAGGATGACCCCCAAAAACACAGCTCACCTTTTGTTCTCTCGTCAGAGACTTGCTCCTCAGTCATTGTGTTAAGAGGGGTAGAGGGATTTGGCAATATATTCACTGCCCTAACTGTGAATATGTGGTAAATTATGGAAGGAAAATAGGTAAGATTTTCCATATGATTTCCAAAGAAACTAATTCTCCCTTCTACTGCTGATTGTGTTGAAGCTGTAATCAACACCTAACCAAGCACCAAAAGGTTTTTGCCTTAGTTCCAGAAGCACATATGTATACTGCATGCCTCTTCAAAAATTAAAGTTAGAGGGTTTACCTGATGTACCTGGGAAAAGCTAAGACTGAATTTTCACTCATTTAGTTTTGCAGCATTTTATGATGTGTTTGTGTGTACCACTGATTGTGAAGCTAGCTTTATTCTGTGGAAGCACTCACCACGACTACCTCAGTGGCTGCCCTCACGTGTGTGCTTTCCTGGAAACAAACCCACTGAACACCAGGGGATTTACCTCTAAGTGAACATGATAAAATTGTGGTTTAAACCTGTTTCCCCAGCAGGTGTTTTTCCTTCTCCTTCTCTCTTATTATTTCTTTCATTGTTGCACCAAGGTGAGCCATCTCTTTTTCCCTCACTAAATGTCTCCTCTCATGCTGCTTTTATTTTCTCTCTTTCCCCTGACAGATCAAGTTGTAACCTTTGATCACACAAGAAGTGCTTCTTTACTATTACCTGCAATCTTCTCTGGAGAGAGCAGCAGAGGACAAATAATTAAAGCATGAACAAAATCAGGTATCTCAGAACAAGCTCTCCTTGCTTGGATGAGAAGCAGGTGAGATGGTTGGCTGGTAAGAGAAAATACTTTGGCAAATCACCAGTTCCTTATCCATCTGCACTGGACACAATCTGTCCATGTTATCATTTTTGTTAGCTCACGGCAGTGGCCAAAGCACCAAAAAGGATAGCCTTCTTTTAGGAAGCATGCTGAATCGATATACAAAGAGATTTGTATGCTACCCCCACACCCATTTGTCTCCAGTTCCATCACTCTGCTTATTATTTAGTAATGGGTCTGAACTGTAGAACATCCATAAGAAGTGGAGGCTTTCTATGCAGTTTGGAATCCTGAAAAATAAGGGTTCCCATTTTGCTTAAAGAGCACCCAGGTATAGGAGAAGCTGTTCTTTGAAAGCTCATGCAGACAAGGAGAGCAATAAAAAGGGAGAGAGAAGGAGTGAGCTAACATGTTTCTCTTGCTTCCATTTTGATGCAAGTAAGCAAACGTGGGTTAATGTGATTTTAACATTGCTACTTAAAGAATGTTTTAATACTAAGGCACAGGGATTCTTGTACAGAATTCATTAGTGTCAGAAGGAGCCTGTGTGCTGTAGTAGTTACGGCACTGAATGTGAGACCAAGTAGGGATCATAGGTTCAGGTTCTTGTTTATTTTTGTTTATTTATTTTATTTATTCAATTTATGTCCCACCTTTCTCTTGCCAAAGAACCCAAGGCAGTTTACAGAATTTGAAATGAAAGTTTAGCTTAAAAAGTTACAAAAGTTTTTTTAAAAAAGCTAAACATTAGTTCTACTGAAAATAAATAGTTAAAACAGTTTTAAAATACATTCAGAGCATAATTGAAAACATACAAAATAAGACAGAACACCACTTGAACACTGTTCTCCCATATGATTAAAATCATGTGTTTAACCATGAAGAAATTGCTTGAGCAGCCTTGAATAAGTCACTGACTGCCTTTGTGCGCAGGAATAATCCAGAGTTCTTTGCTTTCCTTACTGTGAATGGGCATGATGCTCATGCACACGGTCTACTCACTCTTCCCTTCATGTGAGTGAGTAAAACGTGCCAGAAAGGTATAGCTAAAATTGTAATGTCCTTACCTAAGATCATTGTTTGATGCTCCCAAACAAGCCAGAATTGTAAAACCTCAACAGACCTTGGTTTCAAGGTACAATCCTGACATGTTTGGAAGCAACAAATCAGTAACAAATAGCTTATTGTTAAGTGGAAAGCCAGTCATTCTGTCTCTTTGCTTAACCTTCCTCACCTAATAATTCCTGGGAAGTTCTACTGAAAGTTCTACTGAAAGAGGTAGTGATCCTAATGGTAGTTTAAATCCATTGTGTGGACATGTCTTGAGTGCCAGTGTCTCTTGCAGCAGTCATTCCCATTCTTAAAGTCACCACTCAAGTTATAATGCCCATATTTTTTTGTCTATATAGAGAATAAAAGCAGTGGGAGAGACTGGGCTACCAGAGGAAGGCTTCTGGATCTTGAAAGAAAGTGATTTCCCTTAGTCTTTATCAGGCTTTCAAATATGTATTCTGCATGCTGCCTTTAGAAGTCAGTCCACTGTCTTGTTAGACTTAGGGCGGAGATGGGACTGTAGCAAGTGTGTTTCTTCAAGTATAGAGCTTGCCAAACAGTGCTGGTGAGTGGTGGTTCACCTTTGGTTACTCTACTGCTGTGATCACTGACTTTTCATCTCATTTATATGCATCCATCAGTGGTGTGTGTCTTCTGTAAGTTCCTTTTTTCTTCTTTGCATTCTCAGGCTTCTTCTTGGCGTGTGGGCCTACACTGATGACTCTGGAGATGTGCCTGCTCTTTAATGTGAGTACCCAGAGAGCAGAGCCCTGCTGTTTGTGGCGAGGACTTCCAAACACCATCTGAGCAGTCTGGCAATTCCTTCATCCTTTTGCCCTCTCCTTTCTAAAAACATCAGTCTGTTAGATCATCCGTGTCAATTTGCTATGACATACATCAACGTTGATGAGAGGCAGGAGCACTGTCGAGTAATTTTGAGCTGCCAGAATAATCAGCTGTATGCACAACATGGCTTAAAGAATTTCTCAATTAACAGCATGCATCCAGTAAAGCACTTAGACTCTTGTATTTTTAAGGGTGACTTCAGTCCCGTAAGAAAGACAGACAGCAACTCAGGGCCACATCTGTATCGGAGTTTGGAAAATCTGCACTGGGCCGCAATGGCTGACTCACATGGCCATCCCCATTGTGGGAGTGTAGACAGCGAACTTGTTTTCCGTTACAGAGGCACAACACATTGGTCCAAGTATTCTATGGAGGGCACCCCATCCCCCAGCTCACCTGAATGCTGCCGACACTTTCCCCTTCTCTCAGAGAGAATGCCAACTGCAGTGCAAGACATGGCCCTTCCCCCTTGTGCCAAAGTGCCTCTGTGGCTTTTCTCCTCAATAGATGGGGGTGCCAAGAAAACCCTGAAGGAAAAGCTTAGAACTCACAGTACTAAAGTGGCAGAGGTTTGCAAGCCTCTCAGACCACAAGCTTCCTTGAACAACCTGGTCGCAAGGGAATGTTCTGAATGTCGAGCATGCCAGCAGTATAAGAATGGTTGTTCAGTGAACTGCTGCACTGTATTTGTGCAGCATGCTAGCCTTGCTCACAAACCATGGATGGCACTGAGGAGGCAACGTCCATGTCTTTCTCGCAGGTTAACTAGCCCAGAGGACATCAAACGGGAAGCTCAGAGAAGGTTGCAGATCAGAAGACAGAACAGCTCACCCAATTTGACCCTCCACTGTGCCAGTGATGACCAGGAGATGATCAAATCCCAAACTACTGGATCCTTAAAATGTTTTAAAGGGGAAGGGGACGTGAAAACGTCTTTGGCACTGAGCAGAAAAGGAGACTGCAAAGAGAGGCTTTACATTCCTACTTTTGAAGAGTTCAAGAGGATGAGGATCAAAGGGACGTGTTTTCTTAGTGGGAGCAATGAGACAGCAAAAGATATGAAGGAAGGGTCTCCAAAGTTAGAAGGAAAAGGAAACCAGAACCTTTGTTCAAGTGCTCAGCAAGATCTTGCCAAAGAAACAGTTTCAGCACTGGATGACTATGATGAGGTGTTTCATGAAAATGCCCAGAATGCTTCTGGTTTTGTTGGCTATCAAGACAGTTCATCCACATGGGATAGGAGTTTCTGCCTGATGAATACACCGACAGCTAAGGACAGGAATGATGATGTGCCATCTTCAGATACAGTCCCAGTCCCCATTTGTTCTAGTCCTGTTCCGAGATCGCTTCTACACTCTTCTGCTGTTCCTAGGGAGGAGGGAGAGAAAGCCTTTGTTGGAGGGGAGAAGCAAGGGCTGGATGCAAGAAAGCTCAGCAATGTCCTTCAGCATGCGGGACCATCCGTTGCACCTGAAACCCAGTCTTCTTGCTGCCCAATGCTATTAGAAGTGACAGATATATCCAGCTATGGAGCTAAGCTACAGAAAATGAAGGATGAATTCATAGGTTCTGCATTGGACCTCATTAAAAAGAGGTAACCAATTCTGTTAGAGTTCCTGAGAGCAGTTTTAGTTGAAAGATACTTACAAAGGTACTTACAAATTCAGCTGGCAGAGTATTTTCTAGAGCTTTCTTTCTGAATTAGTATGCTGTAGAGTTAATGTAGTTTTGCTCTCATTAGCATAGAAACTCTTGTTTTGAGTAGCTCTCCTTTCAACAACCATGGAGAGTTTGTTTCTACGAGGCAGTAGATGGCTGTAGTCAGAGACACAGTGTTGGAGCAGATGAATTAATACAAGAGAACGATGCATTTTTCCGCCTTTGGGAGAATTGACTAGCAGTGTACACTTGCTTGTTTGCTTGAGGCAGTTGGAATAAATGGCTTTGTGAGACTATTGTTTCCCATAAGCACTCATGGGAAACAATAGTAAACTGTGATTTCATGTTTGTATGTTTTCCCTAAATCTTGTCAGGATTAGCTTCAGCTTGTCCAGACAGCATGGCAAATTGAAGTCAATTGAAAATGAAACTGGAAACTTCCAGATTTCTCACAGCAGTATCAGTGCTGTTATGCATGCCTGTAAGGAAGCTAGGTTCACGATAGACACTTCAAACTATGGTTTAGCACTTTTGCCACCTTTGTCATTCTTGTTCTTATAGTGCATTACTTCGTATCTGGTTTATCATAGGGAATATTAATTTCTGGTCTGTGGAAGTGGGCTGCAGGGAATGAAGTCTAGGACACTATCAGCTGTGATCTCTGGGCCACTGCCGTTGACTTTCTGAATGATCTCTGAGCCACTTCCTCAGTTAAGGGAACACAGAATTTTATATCATAGTACTTTGCAGCCTCTGGCTACTTAAAACCACAAACAATCAGAAATTGGGACCAGTACATTTCTGGAATGGTGAGTTTAGTAGTTGTTGGTGGGTGTAGAAATATACTTGATTGCTAGATTCTATACCATGTGTTTGGGGCAATGTACCTACGCAAAGCTGTGCAAGTTGATGCAAAGGTTGCAGTGTTATAGTGCCCTTATTCCACTTTCAACACCCCATGGAATTATGGAGTTTGTCGTTTACTGAGACCCAAGAGCTCTCTGACTGAGAATTCTAAATGCCCCTTCCTAAACCGCAAACCCCAGGAATCCATAGGATGTTGAAAGTGGAATAATAGCACTATAACAGTGTAGTGCAGAAATGGCCTTTCACTACAATTGTGTGTATTACTCAGAAGTAAGGCCTTTTACATTCACTCAGTTGTACTTTCAGGTAGTGTGTAAAGGACTGCAGCCTGCATTATTTTGTTAGGACAATATGTTAGAAGTCCTAGGATTCACAATTTTAAAGTTTTATGTTTGTATGCAATGACTTGAGTTGGCACTCCTGTGTGTTTGTTTCCTTAAAACATCAATATTCCACAGTGGTGTTATCACTAGAATGAGTATGCAATTTTATGTTTTAATAAGGACAGAAATAACAGTATGACTGGGAGCCTTAGGTCTGCTTCTACAACATGCGGTGGGGGGCTGCTTCAAAATGTGTCCAAGTGCCACTGGCCAGGTGTCTGTGTGCCATGTCTTCCTGTGCTGTTTGACCTTCTCTGTCTGATTTGACCTGGTGCTATTGATCCATGTGCTGTTCCCAAGTGGCAAAGCAAAAACTGATGGGGACTTAGTCTGCATGGTGAGTCCCTGCAGGTCAGTAACTCTGCACACAGAACTGCGGAGGGTTAGTCCAAAATATTTTCCTGCCTGAGGTAAGTGATAAACTGATTCAGAAACTGAATAGGATGATCATTGAGCCTTGGCAATAAGACAGTGTCCTTGACTATTCCTCAGGACAGAAAGCTGTCTTAGGCAGGATGTGCTGCATGATGCCCACAGCTGTGTCTTCTAGCACCCGACTTTTTCCCCATCTTTTTCCCAAGCATCTGCCTCCTGGCAGAATTGCCTGGCTGCCTCATGGCAGGGCTGGCATTGAAGCAGCATCCAGGATACAATTTCAGTTAGCATTCGTTCATTCATGTGAAATGGGCTTCAAAGAGAGGCCTTCCTGGATTATTATTTTTGATTATAACACTTCAAGAGAAATTCCTCATAGTTAGAAAGGCACACAGCAGAGTCCTGTCATTTATTTTTTAATTTCCTGCCTCATAATCCACGGTTGCCTACTCAGCTCATTATGAAAGCAGCTTAATGTTTTAATTCTGAGGCCCTGAGATGTCACGTTTGTCATCATGGAAAAATCTAAAGCCTCACATAAATTGCTTAATGATTTTGACTTAAGCAAAAAGCATGACTGAAAGGGGATACTGGTTTATTATGTCATAATTTGAATGTGAATTGTGTTTACCAGGCTAAGCAAGCCGTTCTTTAACTTGGTGCTCTCAAGATGTGTTATCCTCCAGTTCCCATCATCCTTAACCAGGAGAAGAATTGGCAGTAGTGACTAGGTATGGTGGGACTTGGGAAGCTGCTTAGCTGGGAAGAGCAGTCCTAACAATCTGAGTTCAATGGCAAGAACCAGAGAAAGGTGGGACATAGGACATTACTAAATATGTTTCAGTAAGTGGCTGAGAAACTGGAGTTTACACTGTATAAAGAAAAGGAAAGTAAAATTTTCATGTGATGGGGAAGGTGATGGAGGAAAGAGGAATCCCAGGTTAGAGGTTCTTTAGATTTGTATGTGTAAAAACACAAGCGATTACTGATTGAAAAAGTCTTTTTGTCAAGATCAAAATATGAGCTGGTACCATAGCGAAGATGAGAAAGGATGAAGAGCAAAATTCGTTTTAAGACTTTTCTTCTGTTCCACAACTATCTTAAAACACAGGAAATTTTGACAGGATTAACGTAATATGTGATCATTGGCAGAATTGTGTAGTCTTTCTTCCCTTCTGTGTTGATAATATGAGTAACTGTTGTATACCATTGTAAACTTTTTGTTGACAGAATTCACTATGAATAGATACAAGTACATTTAACTGGTAAAGTAGTTGGTCCCATTAACATAGTATTAATATAAAGTACTAACTATAAAGTTATGAAGATTGAAAAGTAACAGTAATCAATGTAATCATCTACATATTTTTCTTTTTTATTTGTTTTAAGAAGTAATCTAGTTCCTTACAAAAGTGCACACTGTACAAAATCCTGTTTCCTCCTGCACATTGTATTTTCCTACTGCACAAAATGTGGCCATTGGAATCATGTGTGGATAAAGAGCAGTTTGAAAAATACAGCTGTTAAAAGAAGGACCTGGGCTGTAGAGAAGATGGGAGAGTGCTAAGTGGCGGGGTGCTTCAGGAAAAAAATCTTATTCAGTGACTGAAAGATAAAAAGAGGAGGTTGCCGAGCAAAATGAAAAAGGAATTGGACTTCTAAAGATCTCCAGTACATGAGGAAATAATGGTGCAGAGTATCTGGCCCAGTTTTGTTCACTGAAGCAAAGTCTTTGGATTATATTTCTGCTCAAACAAGAATGTTACCATGTTCAGGAACACTGAGCCCACCTAAAATAATGAAATACCTGCATTTTCTCAGATACTAATCATCCTGCTGTTTTTCAAATTAGGCAGACTTCTAGGTGGACCACTTCTGCCATAAATAGCTACTTTGTCATATCTGAATTTTCTTATCTAGAAGTCTTACCTTTGTTCTTTGCTGTACTGTCTCCTGATAAAAGGAGAGAGAAAAAGTGAAAACACACTTGGCTTAAGATCAGTGGAAATGATATCATGGACGGTAATGAACAGAAATGAGTATACAAATACCCAGTAAGTTAAGGGGATATGTTTATGTACACATATGCTTGAATATATAAACATAGGAATCTGCAAGGAAAGTTCTCACTAGTTTCAGATAATGGGGCAGCTTGCTTATCTCTGAAGGTGGGGATTGAGAACGTGTGCCTTTCTATATATTGTTGGACTGCAAGTCCCATAATCTCTCATGGTTTCCTGTGCTGCTTGGAGCTTCTGGGAATTGCAGTCCTACACCACATGCATGGCCAAATGTCATCCACCCCTAACTTAAAGGCACCTTTGTTCCCTTGACCATTCCGTAACAAACTGTAAGACTAAGGAACTCCTGGTTCTCCAGATGTCATTGAATTCCAATTGTAACAACATTGGGGATGCCAAGGCTCCCTCATCCCTGTGCTAGAACACTGTAATAACCTTGTGGGGCAGAAAGCTCTTTCATCCCACTGAGGCAGAGCCATAGAGTTGGGCAGTGCCAAACTCGTGAACTCCACCTCCTTTTCCTCCCCACAAGGCAGGATTATCCATGCATCAGCTCTGTATAGATCAATCCAGATCACAGTGTGCCATCAACTGAAAGCAGGAGTGAACAAGTTGCATCGCCCTGAGCTGTCTGCAGATCAGATAACACCAAATTATATATGGAAGGGAGCCAAGACACGTGGAAAATGCATATGCATATATGTACATATGCATTCCCCAAGGACACTAAACCAGTTCCAATTAGCACTGTTGAAATACTCTGGCATTTCTTTTGTATACAGCCTGTGGAGTCATTTACATACTACTTACGATGTTCCTCATTACATAGAATCATAGATTTGGAAGGTATCACAGGGGCCATCCCTCTCCCTTCAGGAATACACTGTCAAAGCATTCCTGAAAGACGGCCATCCAGACTCTGTTTAAAAAGCTCCAAAGAGGGAGACTCCACCACACTCGGAGGCAGCATATTCCACTGTTGAACATCACATAGTTTGTAATGCTGTTTCAGCTGAAATTGATAGAAAAATGAATGAAATGAATCTTTCTGTCCTTTATAAGTGCACAGTACCAGTTCAGTTGCTACCAAACTTTTACTATGTGTATTATTTATATATTGTAGGGAGGGGGAGGCATGAATGCCGATGAACTACTCCCATCATGCCTTACCCCTGGGCAGGTTGACAGGGGCCTAACAGCTTCTAGGGGGCCACAGTTTCACCAACTTTGGTGTCCATTGCCATAGCCAATATTATCCTGTTGAATCTTAACACTCCTCATACATCAGTCTATCCATTCCTCTCTTCTGTTTTTTTCCCCCAGTATGTCTCAGGTTCTTCACAGGTAGAGGAAAAGTCCTGAAACAGCCTCACTGGCTGCCGTTTCCAGGCCCAACTCAAGGTGGTGCTTTTGACCTTCAAAGCCTTAAATAAAATGGATTCTGGCTATCTCTGAGAATAATTCCTTTTATCTGAACCTCTCCAGCAATTAAGATTGGCAAATGCTTGAAAATCTGTTTGGAGGGTGTTGAATAAGTTTTTGCGAGAAACAGGATACTTGTAGAATGACCTCCTGTAAGAAGTTTGATCAGATTTGTGGTTTGATGCAGCTATTCTACTCCTGCCTTTTCAATTTCTAGATTTAAAAAAAAAAACAGTTTTAATTTATGTATCATTTATGTTGTGGTGGGCTTTGAACAGTAGAGTATTTAAAGCTAAATGTATGAAACACATGTCTTCATGTAGAGATGCTGGAATAAAGTCCTGCCAGTGCTTGAGGGTCTTAGAGCAAATATGGGATTATGTTCTTTCTTTTTTTAATTTAAGCCTGTGAAATAAATAAATCACCATTCTTCGTTTTAGATATTTTATATCTGAGCTTTCCTCCAAGTCATATAATTCTTTTGTAAAACTATATGAAGCAGTGTTGGTAATAACTGCAGATACAGGGAATATTCACAACATCATGGATGAGGGACCAGTTTTTGGTGGAAAGAATGGAACAGGGGTCTCTGGAATGATTTCTCCCTCCCAGTACAGGCTGATAAAAAAAAAACGCATGTGGGAAGGTGCTCTTGCCCTGGTTGTGGCCTTTTTTTAGAACAGTAGGGGAGGGAAATGCATTAAGTCATGGGGAAATTCTCTGCCCTTTCTAGGGGCTGCATGGACTGCCAAAAATATTGGAAACAAGCAAACAAACCTAGCTTGCTTGTTTCTGGTTTTGAAAAGCAGTTATTTTTTAAACACTGTTTCAGCCAATGGGGTTGCAGTCTGTTGAGAGGATTGAAATAACTGCTTCTGGAGGCTTCCAGGAGACGAGATTCGCTCTCCTCTTTTCTGGCCAAAAAAGGGTGATCCAGGGAAGTCTGGAGGGTTCAAGTGCTGCCAAAGAAAAAGAAAAAAGCTGTCACATTTTGCTTCAGGTCACACTTTGCCCCCCAGTCCACTGACTAGGTGACTATGGGAAGCAAAGTGTTGGATAACAAGGCCTTTGGTTTGATCTCATGGGGTATTCTTAAGAAAGTATGCCAAAATTTCATATTCTGTCTGTGATTAGCAAGAACATCTCACCAGACTTTCTTTGGTGGTACTGTAGTTCTAAATCTCATGCAACAAATGAGCAAAACATGCATTTTTTTGTATTACTGATATCTGGAATAGCTCTTAAATTACCGTATCCATTCTTATGTGTACACTCAATGCTCAAAGAGCTAGATCCTCCTTCTTGTTGTTGTTACTACTATTATTATTATTTCTGTCATTGTAATCGTGTGTCTGATGGCCCCGATTTTACCTTGGGACCTAGATAGACAGTTTCCTCATCATTTCTAGTTGATAAGTTACTAATATAACATATTCTGTAATAAATTTGAGAGCCCTTGCTTACTTTTGTGCTGATGAATGTGAAGTTTTCTCTTGCATGAGTGAAAATAAAATATCAAAGAGGAGGGAGGTACTAATGAATCAGTGTAGTTTCAGTCCAGTTTCAGATAGAAGTCTTGAATGACCAAACTTTAAAATTTACTAATAAATATCACTCAAGCACTGATGGAAATATAGTCACATACAGAGGTATTAGATGGCAGGTTTAGAAGAGGATTATGTATAAGTCATTGTTAAATCTACATGAATCAAGAGTAACCCATAGAATCAGGGTTTGCACTTGGAATTGCAAAATATAATGTGTAAATTATCTGTCCTTTTTTAAGGAAGTTTTTTCCTCTCTGCTGCTGAATTAGGTTCTGGATTGCTGTTTGTGTATGTGTTGATCTAAGCTTGTCCCTTACCTTGTAGCTGCAGTGCTGAAACTGCCTCTGACCCCTCCTCCAAAGGATCATGTGAACTCAAGAAGACTGATTTGTCTTTTTTGGAGGATTCCCATCAACCTACAGTGAGTTACTTGGCTTGAGACAGAGAGGAATTTTAGAAATCTGTCTGTCTGTTCATTTATTACACTGATGTCACACCTTTCCCTCCAAGCACCTCAAGGTAGTACATAATCATCCTTCTCGTTTTTATCTTAATAACTACTCTGTGATCTAGTTTAGATTTGAAAGATTTTGATTGAACCAAGATCATGCAGTGAACTTCTTGGCCAGCTGGGAAGTTGAACCCAGATTTCCCCAATATAGACATCTATCTGTAACATACCTTAACTTGCCATTGCCTTTCTTAGCTGTTCTGTATTCGTGGCACAAATCTCCTCCTGGCTTTGGCTCTCCTCTCTGTTCCTTCCTGCTTCTGGCTTTCGGTGAAGAATAAACAAATGAATAAAAGACCTAATGCATAGCCACACTGTGGCACAAATTCTGCTAATGTTCCTTATGACTTACAGTTCTATCCTACTCAGAAGTAACTTGTTGAGTTTGGTGGAATTTATTCATAGGTAAATGGGTACAGAATGGAAGCCTAAGTGCCACTGAAAGTCCTGACTTTGTTCTCTTGGCTTCAGTAAGACATAGGTCAGCACCAACATTAGCTGGATTTAGCTTACTATATTTAAATTAGTCTGAAAGCCATTTTGTGGCGTCACTCAACAGGTGCTATGTGAACTATAGTTGTGTGAAGGAGCTGAGAGTTCTCTGATATCAAACTATAGATCCTTTACAGAAATAAAATGAGGCCTTTGATGTTTTGGGAACCATGACAAACCAGTTTGACAGTGGTTTAAATGAACAGTGTAAACATCATGTTGAACTGTCAGAAAATCTACCAGATGGGGTGGAAAGGAGATTTCCATTTCATCCTGGAGTTATGGATGGAAAGAAAATTCACCATTATTTGTTTCCCAAAACTCAGGAAACGCAGTTGAGAAGAAGAATAAACTAGCAAGAATGTTGCCCAGTTTTTGCCCAGATTTTGCACATGACGGAGTATTTGGGGGGAAATTATTCTGTGCTGAAATACACTGTGTGTGTGTGTGTGTGTGTGTGTGTGAAAACTTTGGGATTTTGCACAAAAAATACTTTTTCCAGGCAACCATATGCATTTGTGTGTGCGCCTGTGCATGCATCTGTATATCCCAATCCCAATGCATTTCTGCACAGAATGAATTCCCATACCACTTTGTGATGTGTGGCTGCTGGATGAAAACTGCACAGATATAACTGTTTTCTTTATAACAGAGACAAAACTTTGGAAATTACTTGTTCTCACATGAGAGAATGAAATAATCAAATACTGACACCCCTGGTTGGAGAATATTTAGAATTAATTAATTAACTAACTAACTAACTAATAAATGTTCTCAAGAATACATTCAGTTTAGGACATGTCCAGAAAAATTCTGGATAGAGTGTTGCCATTTATTTTTTTTAGGCAGCCTAGAATTGCTGCTATGATATATAATGCCTGTAACATGCCACATTTGATTGTTCACCCTGCTAACTCTCATCTCCACATCCCAGAAAAAGTTGTATGCCTTTTGCTGTTCCTTCCAGTCCTGCCCGTAATTCTTGCCATATTTGCTTGATATATACCCATAACCTCAAACAAATTATACAAACATGGAATTTAATACAAAATAAGAGCTTGTATGTTTCCTGCTTAGTTGAGCGCATCTGATCCCTCAACAAACAAGGAGCAGAAAGAGCTGTGGGGAGAAGGATAGGTTGGTGGTGCAGAGGTTTGCCAGAATTGGCCAGTTCTACTCAGATAGCCCATATGTTGTATAGTAAAAACAAATCCCTGAGTTTGCTTCTTTTCCTTCCAGAACTCCAATCCCAACTGCCGCAGATCCAGTTCTGACATGTCCCATGAAACTTCAGACTGCACCAAAGCTCAGCGGGAGTGTCGGTTACGGCCTCATTTCAGTGATCCGATGCCAACAGATGCTGTGAAGAGGAAGCAACTGGAACTGAAGATAGCAGCAGCAGCCCGGCAGCACGCCCAGAAGCGCCGACAAGAGAAAGATCCCAGTATGTCCCCTGCCTTTGACGTGGTTTGTGTATGTCTTGGATTGTCCTTGTCACTTGCAGTTCTGGAAGTGTTTCAGTGCAAGGCTGACATTTGTCATCCAGAGCTGTTTGGCTCTCCAGACCTTCCTATTCAAGAGTCATTGAATGTGCTCAGCAGCCCATAGTCATCACCTATACTAGGTTTGTGTGGGAATCATATAACCATAGGGTGGGGTGTATGGCCTTTCACCTCTCAAAAAAAAATGTTTGGGCAAGGGGTGCAGTTTTACATCCCAGAATTCATGGAGAGGCACACTGAAACAGAATGAAGTCCTATTCAGAAATGACTAAAGGTGACCAGAATGTCACTTCCACTCATGGAAATTGTGTCCGCAGCAGTGCAGTGTAGTTTGTGTGGCCACTGGAAGTAGCAAAAATAGTTCTCTGGTTCCCAGTATGCCCCTCCCCCTGATGGACTGCTTCTTTGCACTGCTCTTCATCCCCTTCATAACAGCGTTTGCACTTTTCAGAATCTCATTCAGCTAAAGGTTAATGGCCAAGATGATGGGTGATGGGAGTTGCTAGTCCAGAGCATCTGGACTGCACCAGGTTAGGGAAGGCTGCATTACAAGAATCAAGCATCTGGGAAGCATACATTCGGCAGGTTCTGGGACCATTCTGAGTGTGTCCAGTTAAGTATCCAGTAAAAGAGAGATCCAGACTATAGCAGTGCCATCACAGTTTCATGTACTAAGCTTGGTTCTCGTGCTCTTCCCCTCTAGCAGTCTGTCCCTGCAACCATGCATGGTATGACAAAGGATAAGTAGAAGCTGGAATAATTCCCCAAGTGGGCAGAGCAGAGGGAATCAAGGACAAGGGGATTTCCTGCACTGAGCCAACTGCAAATCAATATAAGAGCCATCATACATGTCCACATACTAGCCAGGCTGTTCGGTCTTGTCGCTGTGAGGTTACATTCAATTTCACACTGTTTGAAAATATGTATTTTTATCTGTTTGAATCTCACACCATTCAGCTTCAGGGGATGACCCTCAGGTTCTATTATAGCAAGAGATTAAAAAGAGCTTCTCTTGAACCACTTCTTCCAGACGATGGACAACTTACACACTTATACACTTATCTCCTCTTGCTTGGCTTTAAAAAAATAAGCTAACAATCCCAATTTTTAAAAACTTATCTCATGGGGAAGTTGCTTCAGCTCCTTACCATATTGTATGGTATTGTCTGCACTTTTCCCAAACTGGACCCCTGAACCCAGATTTGCATGGTTGTCTGCCAGGATTGCATCAAATGCTTTTGCTGCTTCTCTTGAGCTGCAGCACCTAGAAAGCCACATAGCTACAGGGATGCATTTGGCTCAATGATGGGCTGAATTCTGCCCCTCTATCTTCAGCTTTCGTGCGGCCATTCATCCCTTGAGAAGGGAATGCGATATGGCTCTTTTCCAGGAGCAGGGGACAGGTCAATTTCTTTGCAGTTTTGTGGAAGGAAGGGCGGCAGACCCTAGCTTTAGACAAGATAGCCAAGGACTGATTCCCATAAACTTTGCCAGTGACTGTAACACTGATTAGGTTTTGCATCCTCTTGGTCACATTTCTTGGTTTCCCATGGCAACTATATTATGTCCTGGTAGGAGAGACAGAAAAGACAAAACAATCTGTTAATTGCTGAATGAATAGGACTGATGGCTGGAATCCTGTTAGAGCTATAATCTGTCATCTGGAGATGCACATTCAAAGTTGTGTGCTATTCACGGTCCATACATAGCCCCTAGTTTAGGGGAATCATAGGGACAACAAAAGTCCCCCACTCCCCACTTTCTGAGGAATTATTATTATTATTATTATTATTATTATTATTATTATTATTATTTATATCCCGCCTCTCCCGACGGATCGAGGCGGTACTACAACAGTACATCAAATACATTAAAAGCAATTAAAACATAACCCATCCTCCCCATCCACCAACCCATCTAAAAACCCCTAAAGCACATTAACTATTAAAAACAAGAGGACAGTTGGTGGGAGGCAGTGGAGCACTAGTCTGGGAAGGCCTGTCGGAAAAGAAAAGTCTTGACTGCTTTTTTAAAGCAGTCAAGACTGGTAATATGCCGGGTCTCTTCCGGCAGGCCATTCCATAACTTGGGAGCAATAGAAGAGAAGGTCCTCTGGGTAACGGCAGCCAACCTAGTTCTGACTGGCTGCAGTAAATTCCTCCCAGAGGACCTTAATGTGCGGGGCGGATTATATGGGAGAAGGCGATCCCGCAGGTAGGCTGGCCCCAAGCCGTGAAGGGCTTTTAAAGGTAACAGGAACAGCCACCTGTGTTTGATGAGGGTCTGTTCTCCTGTTGATCAGGAAGCAGCTGGCTGATGTTCACACCCACTCCCCTCATGCACATAATTTCAGGCACAATTTCGGTGATGAGGTCCTGCTTCTGCTTGTTGCAAAGGAGATCATTCATGGGAGGAAGTGGGACCATCAGTCAGTTGCTTTCCAGTCAACAGGGGAACAGACCTCCATTGATTGCAGTGCCTGCCACCCAGTAAGTGGAGGTATTGGAACAGAATTCACTGTGTAGCTCTGTAACTACAGTGGTTACACATTTAAAACTGCCATACAGAATTCCAGCTGACATTTCTGCTGAAGGAAAGAAGGAACTCTGGAGTGTCCACAATTTGATGGAGGAGCACATGCTTTGGATGCAAATTATATCCCTGGCACTGCCAGGTGGGGCTGGAAAAACTCCTGCCTAATCCCTGCAGAGCTGTTGCCAGGCAGTGTTGGCCATAGATGGACCAGTGGTTTAATGGAGTAGAAGGCAGATTTCCAGGTTTCTAAGTCATGGGAAGGTTTGTCAGTACTGGGATAAAGTGGTGCTCATTCACTTTGTTCTTTTGCTCAGGCTCAGCACTCCCCAAAACAAACAGCAACTATGGTAGCAACTTTGACGAGAACCGCCGTGTTCTGGGTGGCTCCTTCCATTCCAAACACCGCTGGAGCAACGTCAGCAGTCTCAGCACTGACAGTGGCATTGTGGGTGGCAGCGATGAGAGAGACAATACAGACGCCACGAGTGGAGGGACCCTAAGGATGAGGTCAGCGGACATGGAGCGGGCAGACAGTGGCATCAGCCAAGCACTGAGCAGGAAATGGAGAAGTCGGGCATCTGAAACACTGACCTCTCTGCAGGCCTGGGAAGCCCACCAGCCTTGCACGGACTGTGGTGGGAGAGATTTCCCATTGGAAACAGATGTTCAGAACCAGAACAAGAGACGGGCCACCCTCTGCGAAAAGTGCCTGAAGTGCCGGACAGAGCGGAAGGAGTCAGTGCTGGAGTTTGTCAACACTGAAGCCAGTTATGGGGAAGACCTCCGCATCATCAAGGAGGAATTCTACCTCCCCATGCAAGCTGCCGGCCTCCTAACGCAGGAACAGCTGATGGTAGTTTTCAGCAATATACAGGAACTGATTGATCTCAATGAAAACTTTCTAGAGTACCTTCAGGAAGAGATTGACCAGGCCTTTGAGCAGGTGATAACATGGTCTTAGGCTTCCTCTCCCTTTCTCTGTACAGCAATAATGTATTATATCATGACTATGATACTTGCAGTATTAGCAACCCACTGTGTCTAATTAAATAGCAAGAGCATGTGTATTTCTATATTGCTTATCAGCTAAGTGCTCTCTAAGTGGTTTACAATGTGTTAGCTAATTGCCCCCAACAAGCTGGATACTCATTTTATTGACCTGCGGAAGGATGAAAGGCTGAATCATCCTGGAGCCTGGCAGGATCAAACTCACAACCTTATGGCTGCAGTACCAGTATTTAACCACTGCGCCACCAGGACACCAAAGGCGGAGGAACTGAGAATCCACATTGCTTTGCCACATTTCTGTGTATTTTCCAGAGGGGTCTCCTTGATCCCAGGGAACTGTTCTTTCCCTGTCATCTTAAAAATGTACAAAACCCTTCGCCTGTAGTTTGACAAGAGCCATGAAGATGCACTCAGTCTGCCACAAGTTGTTCTGTTCTTCCCTGAGACCAACAGTAAGATGAGTAACTTTAATAAATACAGGATTATGCTGTTTGGTGAACCGCCATTTGAAAAATCTTTGGTCCCAGCCCGTGACCCCCTCTTGAATCTCTAATGCCTTTTCCATTCAAAACAGTGCTGAACAGGCCAGTCTGGGACTGGCTTGACAACATGCAAAAATGCCCTTTAAATCCTTCATTGTTGTTTATCAGTTATAAATCTGTACCGTACCTTTATTAGTTACTTTTTATTACTCCCTCCAGGCTACATGGCTCTCTTCTTCCCCACTTTACCCCCACAGCAGCCTGAGATCAGGCTGAGAGAATGTAACAAGTGCAAGCAAGGTCACTCAATGAGTTTTATGGCTCAGTGAGAGGCTTTGTGATTGTTATTATGTGCCTTTAAATCAGCTCCAACTTAGGCAACACTGTCATGAGATTTTCTTGGCCAGATTTCTTCAGAAGAGGTTTGCCATGGCTTTCCTCTGTGGCTGAGAGAATATGACATCTAAGGTCACTCAGTGGGTTTCCATGGCTGAGTATGGACTCAAACCTTGATCGCCCTCCAGAGTCTTAAACCAACACTATGCCACTCTGGCTCTGGTCTCATTGGGAGACTAGAACCTGGATATTTCAAAATCCCATCCAACACTCAAACCACTACATCATTTTGGACTTTCATTCCTAGCTCACTCCTCAGTGCATTTCTTGCCAAGTGAGGCCCTACCATCAGTTATAAAATTGAGCACATGTCTGTTGGCTGAAGGGCAACTGTGTGCACATGCCACTGTGTAGTTATATTATGCCTTGTACTTTATTACTGGGTTTGAAAGAAGAAGCCCACTCTTTTACCAGGGAATTAATTCTTACAACAACATCCAAGAAGGCCCCTCATCCCCATGGGAGAGCAATTAAAAGCAGCTTTACTTGCCAACCATCACTGGTTGCCAAGAACAAAGGCAAGGCTAGTTAAATCCTTAAGTGGTATTAGAGCCACACGCCAAACTGGCCCTCTTTCTTGAATGTACTCAAGGCTGTTTATAATTTGTTGGAATGGCAGGTCTTGCAAATTCATTGTGACAGACTAACACCTTGTGTGCACCACAGAACTGTGAGCTCTGTTGCTTAACACTGTAATTCTGCTGGGGCAGAAACTTTCATTTTGAAGACAGAGCAGTCATTTGGGGAAGGGCTGTAGCTCCATGGTAGAGCACATAGATCTATACATAGCTCCATGGGCTGCATTTGCCTCCTTGGCCATATATCACACAAACACACACCAGTCCATGCTGCTGCCGTTGTTGTAGATAGCAAATGATACCAGTGCTTGTTCCACATTTGGGCAGCATGATGGCCAAATGCCCTTGAAAATCAGCACTTCTACTTTAAAATACGACTCACAGGAAATAGGTGCTTTGTTTTTAAGCACAGTAGCTTTCTTGAAAGGTTCCTAGAAGAGCCAATTGGTTTCAAAACAAGGCACATGCTCTCTGTGCACCTTGTTTTAAAATGGAAGTGCTTTGCTTCTTTTGTTTCTACTTTGCCACTCTGTATCAACAGCCACAGTACTAGCAGGGTTTGTATGCCCTGTAGTGGATTAAGGGGGAAGGCCTTGTCTCCTGTACGTTTATCACTCCTCTTGCAGGACATATTGAGCAAGATGGCACAGTTTTGTGGTGAGTAGTGTGTTCCTTAGTAGCAGGAATGGAGAACTAATCATTGCATCAAATGAGAAGCATGGAGTAACGTTGTACCGTTCCACCTAGCATCATTCCTCAGGAGTAGAGAATACTTTTTTAAAAAATGAAAGATTTGTTTCTTTTTTCCTCACATTTCTGCAGCCTAGTACAAAGCGATTTTTGGGAACCTTGCCTGTTCCCTGGTACTTGTGCATCACAACTTCCTAGATAGATCTGAAAGCCTCCCCTGCCTCTTGGGTTCTTAACTGCCTTCTTGATCTGTGTGGTAATCTGCTGCAACCAGCACCCAAAATATTTCTTCCTTCACTACTCTGTCAGTGCCCTAAATAGCTTGGCCAGATAATCAGATATGAACAGACAATATTTATTTATGGAACAAATTGTAGAAAATAAACAGCTTGACCTAAGGGTAGACTCATAAAAGTTTGTAGATACCCCTTACTGTTTCTTACACATTGTTCCAACAAGTCTCCTCACATGTATTTCTTGCTTCTCCTTAAAGGAAGCACCTCCCACTCCAAACTCCACTTGTCATTTTTACTTTTCCTCTTCACTGTCACATTTTTGTTCCCTCCAGCCAGTCAGCACCTGGCATAAGCCATTTCCACACTAGATTGTTATAGGGCTATGATTCCACTTTCAACATCCTATGGAATCCTGGGGTTTGCAGTTTTGGGAGGGGCCAGGCAGCCCCTCCCAAAACTGCAAACCCCAGAATTCCATAGGATGTTGGAAGTGAAATCATAGCGCTATAACAGTCTAGTGCGGAGATGGCCATAGTCTCAACATCTACTTCACTCACCCATCCCTCCCTTACTTTACTCCTCTCTGTCTAAGGCAATTTCTGCACTACACTGTTATAGTGGTATCATTCCACACTCAACATCCTGTGGAATCCTGGGGTTTGCAGTTTAGGGAGGGGCCTTTAGAATTCTCAGCCAGAGAGCTCTTTGGCCTTAGTAAACTACAAACCCCAGGATACCACAGGATGTTAGAAGAGGAATAATAGCGCTACAACAGCGTAGTGCAGAAATGTCCTAAGCCTAGTGTACCATGTACTGTAAGCTTTCTAGACAAACCTTTATAAATAGTGTCATACAGTCAAGCACAAGTACCATGCTTCAGGCCATAGTCCTTATCTGTAAGAAGTATGTACTAGCATCCTGTTCAGTATTTACAATGACATAAGCCATATTCATGATATTATAAATATTTCAATTCATATTTACAGTTGTAGCACCTTGGCCACAACTTCAAATGCCTGTCCAAATCTCACCTTACAAGCCGTGCAGCCATACCAGCTGAAGGAGTACTGAGTCTGGTTGCCTGACTTCTGAGGTGGGTTTGCAATCAAATTACCAGACCTAACTACAGTGGTAAAGCTCTGTCATTTTAATTACAAGTGACAGTGCAGGGTTTGACTGTAGTTTCCTAGCTCTTGGGATATACTCTGTGGCCATAGTCCAGCACAGATTTGGATTTAATTGGCTGATGAGCATACTTTGGGCTTTTACTGTTATTTGTAAGCCAATGTTGTGTAGTGTTCAAGCGTTGAACTAGAGCACTGGAAAACCAGGGTCTGAATCCCTGCTTGGCCAAAGAGTGACCTTGGGCAAGTCACATTCTCTCAGCCTCAGAGGAAGGCAAAAGCAAAGCTCCTCTGAACAAATTTTGCCAAGAAAACTTACGATAGGTTTGCCTCAGGCCTGCCATAAGTCAGAAATGACTTGAAGGCAAACAACAACAACAAAAGCCCAATTGTACTAAGAAAGCCTTCCATATGAGTATGCACGTGCTTTTTAACCCATAAATTAGGTATTGACATTGTTGATGGGGTTATGCAACCATAAGGGAACTTTTCTTTGGAATACTTAATTTTCCTGAGAATGTATTCTTAGGGAATTCTCTATGATTGGAAGGGCATCTTTACTCCTCACTCACCAAATGAGTGTCAGGCTTCATAATCAGGACATAATAACCAGTAGGAAGAGAATTTGAGCATGGAAAATTCTAGAATAAGCTGACCCAACAAAAAGAGGTGACTTTTTTTTAGTGGCAGTCCACAGCCCAAGGAAGAGAAGATACCTCTCCCCACCACTGTGAGGTAAAGTGCTCCCCCACTGCACCCCTTGCTTAGACTGCAGCCCACAAGTACATTAATTAGATTGATAAATTGATAAGTAAGGACAAGAGCCCCATTGGGATGCTCAAATTTAAGGATAGCAAGTCAAGATATAATTAAGCCTACTTGTACACATAGCCATTTCCCACCTCTCTTTTCAGTATTCCTACCTCCCTTTTTATATGCTAAATGTGAGACTACACTGTGTTTTCATAAATATGATTCCATAATTAAGCCCAGTCTGTGATTAATCATAGCTTCCTGTTATATCAGAACTGGGAAAGTGTGATTGCCTGATTCAGAGCAAGCCAGGATCTCAGACCAACTTTGAGATGTGGTTAAGATCTTGTTCTGAATCTGGTTAATCATCGTTTTCAGTTTGGATATCCTGAGAAACTGTGATTAATTGAAAACTTCCTGGTTTGTCAGTGTGCCAAGAAGGAATGGGTAGCTAGAGTATGAAGCGTACAAGCAAAATAATTGTGCATACTTTGGTCTATTAAGCCAAGATATATAATCATTTGAAGAAAGTCAATGAGAGAACAGAATATACCATATTACATAGTTAGGTGCTGAAAAAAGGGAGTAAGGAAATAACTAACAATTGAGAAGCTGAAGGTGAGAGGCCACATATGCATTATTTTCAGGACCATGTTTAACTTTGTCCGTAATGAGAACTAAGCATTAGTAGTAGTAGTATTTGTATTTTTAAAAAATGGAGTGCAAAGTGTTATATGTATACCCTGCAGATGTGGCAAAAAAAAAATTAAAGATAATTACTTGTAGTGAAGAAAATAAAACAGCGACATTTGAAGTTTACATTGTGACAAGGTTTATGAAGGGAACTTTTAAAAAGTTTTGGCATTATTTGAGGTTTGGATTTTGGGGTTATTCACATTTTAAAACCTCAGAATGCAGAATCATCTACCCAACTTAGATGCATGAACACAGTTTAAAGGGGAAGGAAGCCAACTGTCTGTAGGTTTAAATCCAACAGTTTGAAATGTATGGTATGGACCTTTAGCATTATAAGTTTTTGCCTTTGTTTTGTTCGTTTTCAGCAATAGTAACCCTCAGTTTGCAAAAGCCATGCAATATGAAATGAATCATAGAGTTAGTGTGCCACAGTGTCTCCTGCTGTCCAAAATGAGAATAGTCTTATTCCCATAAGAAGAAAATGTCATTACAAGCTATGGAAGGCAAGAACATGCTGATCAAACTAAAATTAGCCCAGACATCTGTACTGTATTTTGTATTTACATGCGGGAGGATCAGCACACAAATTGCATCTTTTAATTTGACACAATGTGCTGTTTTCTCATCACTTGTTGGTACTCTTGTAATTATTAAATAGCAATTTGCTGTATCTGCGGTTTTTCATATTTTTTTGGATGTCATGTTTTTTGCAATCTAAGATCGAGATCTTAACTTAGTTAAGAATGCTTAACGACATAGTGTTTCCTTGTCTGGCTCCCCAAACCTATCCTAACAACAAGTTCTTCTGGCAATTGGGCTGCAGCAAGATGATGTTTCTAGCTTCCTCCCACCAGCTGTAGTGGTGTGACAGGGAATTGTAATGAGGTCCTTCTTCTGATTGTCACAGTGCAGCTCACTGGCAGGAGAGGGCTGGAAATGTCATCTTGCTAAGCCTCTGTCACCAGCAGAAAAGACCTCCATTGCTCTGAGCAGCTCCCTGGAGTTTAAGATGAGACGAGGCATAAACGAGGCATAATTTACAATCATAACAATAGTGCCCTGATTGTGAATATGTAGTATAGTTGAATGTGGAGCAGCTGTAAATCTGTAAGTCTAGGTTATGAATCCATAACTGCTGTTAAGGTGCCTTTTAGGGCTACCACACAGTATTTGTTTTCCATATTTAAAATACCAAAAAAATAATAATTACCAGTCAGTAATAATACTTCAAGAGAATCTGGCATTATGATCTGGTGAGAATTGGAGCAATTGGTAAGACCTCTATCTAGGACTTCTTTTCTCCCTTCATAGATTTCTCCATGATCTGTGTACAAGTCTCTTACTACCATGTTCTTTCCAGCATAGACCAAATTCCCTTCAAATGGGGCAAGGTCCCATCCCAATAAATATGTTTAGGGGCTTTTTCACACTATTAAGCAAGTACAGAATAAGTGCTGAGATCTACTTTTATTCCCAATTCAATTAGACTCCTTGAATCAATAGGTTTTACTTAATTGTTTTCTCAGCATTCAACTACTGAATCAATGGGAATACTCTGGTTGGAACTGGCCAATATGATTCAGGCCCTTTTTTTTTGGTCCATTTTTTCTTCCATAATCTGTTTCTTGAGGATGGAAAATCACTGATGTTGTGTATATTCTAGAAGTGTTGCATCTCAAACCAGCTTTCAGCAGGATCTTGTGTTCAAAGGCAATTCCTTTTCTGAAGTTCTTTTGTTGCATTTTTTCCAAGACATAATGCTTGCTTGGAAATACTGAAATAAAGGCACTCTTTGGCCCTGCTTGTTCCTTTGGAATCACTGCTTAATCCATAAAATGCCTGTTAATCCATATCTCCATCCGCTTCTGTGATGCTAAGTTTATCCGATAATACATGTGACCAGTTGAGGCATGACAATCAAAATCTATCTTGAAAGAGAACCCCAGATAAAGGAAGAAATTTCTGGACTAATTAGTTGTCCAAATGTATAGCACTAGCAAATCAGGAAATGGCACATTAGAAAGCAGTCATGCTGGAATCCAGTTGGAGTCTTGTACCATACACAAATTTCTTTTCAGAAGCAGTTCACCATTTTTGTCCAATGTAGAGAGCCATAGGTTCAAGTTTGCAGAAATTGTGAATGCAGTGCCATTTATGCACGATTGCACATTGCGTATTGATACATGTTTGTGTTGTGCGTTGCAGATGGGCAATGTGCAGATGTACCGTGTTGACATTTCACTAATGAGGCAGCTTTATACAACTGGCTTGTAATTCTAGGAATACAAAGTTACACTCTGCTACTTCAGTGCAGGATGTTTGCCTGTATGCCAGATCTATTGGATGGAGGGTGTTAAGACAGGTTGGAAGTGCCCCACCTGCTATGGGAAAATATCCAGACCCACAAAGCATAAACATTCCAGATTGTCTAAATAGTATGTCAGAGTGTATCAGAGATTTTTTTTCACTTTAAGATGGTTCCCCCAAATATGTGTTTAGGTAAACGTTGTGAGAATTTTGAGTCAACAGCAGAACGTAAAATGACCGTGGTGGATACAAATCATCTGATTTTGGGCAGTGGTGAAGTTCCCACAGGCTCCTATTTACTGTGAGACTACAATAGGATGTGAAAAGGGTCTATGAAAACAAAATATAAACAGAATTGAACTGAATTTAAAGGCAGTGGTACAATCAGACTTTTTTCTGCACAGACTGAGTGATGCACACACAAGAGTGGTTATTTGGCTAATTTGGGGCTGGTAATTAAGGTTTTTGTAGGATTATGTCTAACTGTCGTCTTTTTTTGAGCAAGTGCAATGTGCTGCAATGATAATGAAATGTAGGGTGGCTGCCATATAGCATGTAAGACACATGGATTTTCATGCTGTAAATGACAGAGATTCACATGTCACTTTTATATCTCCCTTCTGAATTTCATACTTAATATTCTGATGTGTACGTTTATATAGCAGTGCCTAATCAGCTTTGTTCCAGAGCTCTGAAACATTTACTGCTAGATGTTGACAACTTGATTGTAGCAGTAAGTTCTCCCTGCCTGGGGACCTCATTTTCAAAACAAAGTGCAGAAGTTGGCCGTCTTGATACAGATTCAAGGAAGGAATGTACAGAATAGGAGGTTTGTTTCTTGTTGACTTGGTTGCTGAAGTTGTTTCATTGTTCAGCAGTCACCCGAACAAGTGGTCCTGGGAAACTGTGGCATGAATGAACTCACCTTTGCAGCATGCAGCATGGGATACTTTGATCGAGGGTTAGGTGGTTTGCCCTCAGCTCACACAGATGTCAGGCCTGTGGCTTTCCGTGGCCCCAAAGACTTCTGCTGTAGTGGCTGATGCTTTTCTCATACTGTATGTTGACAGGGTGATGAAGACCTCATGACTGTGTGCATTGGCGAAATATTCCTTGAATTTGTCAACATGCTGCCTGCCTTCCAGACGTACTGTCTTCAGCAGTCATCTTCAGTGAACATGCTCAATGCGTTGGAAAAAGAGAAGGAGTTACTCAGGTAGGGAAACTCCTAAATCAAGGGTAACTCGTATATATTTTCAGGAGTTTCTAGAACAAACAAACCCTTCTTTGGTAGAAGGGAGGAGATTTTACAGAGAAACAGGAGCAAGCATCAGCGTCCAAGGCACTGATTATTGCTGAGGAACGGGAGTTTTGGGGTTTCACCAACAAAGGTGTCTTACTTCATTTTATAGCAGAGGTGGGCATCCTCTTCTTTGATAAAGGGCCACATTCCCTTGTAGGTAGCTTAGGGGGGATGTGTTGGTGGTGGGCTGGGCCAGAGCTAAAAATGAGTGCCCCTTTTCTATCTTTCCCTGCTCTTCCTTTCCTCTTGGTTCCACCCTCTTTTGTTTTGGCCTTTCCACTCAGGAGGCTACCAGGGGAGAGACAGGTGACCCTTGTAGGAGTTCTCAACTGAGAGCTTTCGGAGGGCCACAAGCAGCCCTGAGGCCATAGCTGCCCACGCTTGTCTTATAACAGACAGTAGGATGACCATGGCCACCCATCAAAAGCTTTCTGACTACCTGAGTTGCTATCACTAAGGTGAACTTTGACTAGTTTCCTAACCATGATAGAAAGAGGGTGTCCAAGTCTGCTAACCTCTCATACTTCTGTTGAGCAAACCTAACATTTAATCTGAGTTAAGGTCTTGTGCTCAAGAGTTTTGGGGTGAAGAAAATGCATGCCTGACATGAAAGTATATATTCTGAGCAGTTGAATAAACTGCCTATGATGTTCCTATTTGTATGGTTTGAAAGATGCTGTCTTTGTCAAAGAGAAAGACAGATTAGGTTTAAATAATTGTGGAGATTTAATGTGTTCTCTTAGAAATGCTAAATCTAGTCCAGCTTGATGGTACCAGCTTCATTTCCTGATCTGGTTGTATGGATGCAAGACTCAAACTAGCATCCTGTTAGTGACATAAACATGTGTACATTTCCCTCATGTCTGTGTATGTCCTTTTGGGGGGACTGTGAAGGTTGGTGTTCCCTTCCTACCCACTCAGCATCCAAACCCCTCGCCCAAGGCTAACTGTTCTGCCTCTCAGGTTCCCCTCCTCCAGCCATTCCACACCTTATAGGGAGTGAGCCGGACCAGAGAAGCATGAGTCTGTTTCCTGGTAGCCAGATGCAAAATGATTACAGGAGCACTGAGACCTCCAAAGGACACCAATGGATGTCAGCACTGATGTCATCATTTCACATCTGGCTACTAGGACACAGACAAATGCTTCTCTGATCCTGTCTTGTCCCCAACATGGCAGAGAATGGCCATGCTGCATGGTAAGTCTGGGGCAGGATATATGGCCTGGCCTAGGATGCCTATGGAACTAATCATGAACTAATTCAGTGGCCTCCTGTAAATCCATAAAATAAAATCTGAAATAATCTGAGTGATGTCCCAAAGGATGAGTGAAAAAAAAGTCCATATCCAGTGCGAATTTATATGGATGCAGTGATAAGACATGTAGCAACAAAAAATAATGATGTCCAGCATATGTGTAAAGCTCTTTTTACTGAAAAGGTTCTTTCTGAAATCCCTGCAGGATATTCCTCAATGTTTCACAAAATGATAATACAGCCCTACGACGAATGAATCTGCGGTCCTTCCTCATGGCTCCACTGCAGAGAGTCACCAAATACCCACTTCTGCTGAGCCGAATCATCAAATCCACCACTGAGTACCACCCAGACCACAGCAGCCTGAAGGAGGCCAAGAGCCGCATTGAGTCCCACCTGGAACACATCAACATGAAAACCAAGCAGGAAGGGAACACCTGGACTCTGCGTTCCTTCCGCCAGGACAGCAAGAAGAACAGGGAAGTTATTAACATTGAAATGAGGGAAACTGCTATCAAAACTGTGGGCTGGCTGAGGGAAGAAACCCGTTTTGTCATGGAAGGGCCCCTACAGCTTGCCCAGCCACCTGATGGACAGTGGGTAAAAAAGGGCAGCAAGACTTTAAAATTCCAGAACATGCAGGTGCTCCTCATGGTCAACATCAGACGTGCATCTGAGTCTAGCTTTGAACCTGGGGAGCCAGGGCTTGTGAAAGATGCAGTATTGATACTCATTAGGGACAAAAACAATGGAAAGTTCAGTCTGCTCAGGGAGCCCTTGAGACTGAGTAACTGTGTGGTCTCTGTGGATCCCGACTGTGATGACACATTTGAACTTCTGGAGATCCGGCGGGAGTCCTTTGTGTTCCGAGATGGTGACAAAGCACGGACTCACCACTGGTTCAGACAGATACGGAGGTACTCTCGGGAGCTGGGCTCCTGGAAGAAGCGGCGTAATGCCCTGCCCAACATCATGATAAGTGCATCTCACAATAGGTCGTGAAACAGTCCTGGCTGTGTAACGACTTGGCTGAGCTCAGAAATTCCACTAGACCTGCTTTCAGTGGAAATGCACAAAGGATGTACTTCACCTGGCCAAATAGCATTAGAGCTACCTATAATGACTCCATTTTCTACTAAGAGAGACTTTATAACAAATGCTATTTAAACAGTGTTTCTCAAATCCAAGGAAAATTGTGCCCCATTTTAAAACTTGCTAGATCTTCCACACAAACTAACCTAAAAACCTCATTGGGTATGCCTCCCTGGCTCCAAACACCTTTAGGCCACTTTGTGTCCTACTGTATGGTTCCTATTTTTTTTTAATTATTCATGCAATATATCAGTTGCACCACTTCACATATTTCCTCTATCAGCTCCCCAACCTTGCACCATGATGTAGCTTGAGGTAACCCACAGCAACTGCAAATGTACAATTCCACTCCTCCTTTTCAGAAAGTCCATGGAGACAGAAACTCACTATGGGAAATCTATGAGAAATCTTGAACTTTTAAGGGTAGTGACCAAAAAGACATATAAGACCCTTCTAGTTCTTTTTTAGATATCCCGTGAGTTCTTCTCATAGCCCTACATTCCCTGTTTTGAGAAACACTGTCTGAAAGAATAATAAAGGAGTTGCTATCTTGAGAGGAGGCTGATAGCCATCTTGTTATTTGCAGTGATTTACTACACTGGTAGCAAGAAGGAAAGTGCTGTTAGCTTGAAAACTACCTGTGAAGTGTTGAATGAAGGTTAGGTACAAGGGACCTCACATGAGCTATAGGAATGCAAGGGTTTCAGCTCTGGTTGTCCAAGAGAATCATGTCACCTGAACTTGACAACCAGCCTAAAAAGTGAAGTCTTGATTCTGGGCAGTGGAAATCTTTTGCACATTTTGTAAATAGGCAACACAGGAAAGACAAAGAAATGTTGTGGGTTGTCTGTCTGGGGGAAATAAGGCATTTAGCCTTTGAAGACTTGCTCAAGTGGGGGGAGGGGGGCAGGCCCTTCAGATTTGTGGCCTGCTCGGGATGATGTCTTCCTCTGTGGCAATTGGGGTTATTGGCACCAGATGATGAGGAGCAGGTCTCTAGGGGGAAAAATACGGAGCTAATATTGTTAATATTATGAGAATAAGGTAATGACTGTGAGATATTTGACACTGCATGATTGTGATGGGAAAGGAATCTTTAACAATTTATGATAGAGGTTTCATTGTGCGTATATTATTACAGCATTAGGCAACAACCAAGTCAATTTTAGAGCAGTATTAACCCAATTAAAGATAATGTTTAGACAGTATAATTATCTTCTCATTTCAGCTTGCTCTCCCAGAAAATACTTCTTTAAGTAATTGTTTTGATTCTCCTACTTTCTTTTCTAACTTAGAGAAAAGCTGTGAATTTTCCACTTCTGTCCTCAAGCCCAGTAGGTGAAGGTTTACTGAGTTTTACTTTGTGTTGAATGCATGTAACATGTAAACTGAAAGGACAGCCAAAATATAATCATAGTTCACTCATAAACATTCCAGAATAGCTATAGACTTCTGTGGCTAAGCAATACTCTCTCCCTTTAAGGATCACTGGATTTGTCTGTAAATGGTTAAAAATCCATTGTAGAAACCCAAGGAATGTGACACATCAGAAATAGTTCTGACCTTCTGTACTTCAGTTAACAAAAGCTCAATTACCTCTTCTAAGTTGTGATTATTTAAATGATGTAATCTAGTGTATTTCAAAATTTTAATGAAAAAGGAATCTTATGTTATACTGTAGAAAACATAAAATGTTTTAATAATTATGTTTCTTTGAACTTTAAGTGGCATTCCATTTTCTTTTCATAAATTTTTACTTCATTGACAGGACTAGAGTTAAAATGAGACACTATGGGTAAAGGGAACAAAATCTTTAGCAACTGCCTTGCATTTTTCTGTTCTATGGCCAACTGATAGCAAAGTCTGCCATGCTAACTGTGAACCTACTGCCCAGTTCTGAAACCATTGGAATCCAGATGTAGTTAGATCATGTTTCTAGAACAACCCTACTGAAGTCAGTGGTTCCCCTTAATTCACTGCTGTCTGCTCTAAGTGAGACAAAGTCTAGAACCAAACAATTGAATGCTATTAAATGGCAGTATTATAGGAAAAAAAAAGGGGGGGGGCTTCCATCAACAAGAAAGCATTTGGGCACATTGCCTGTTCTTCATGGCTTACAGAAAACAGGACTATCGATTGGCCTTTCTTTCAAGGAACTGAAGGTGGTAGATATGTTTCTCATTCTCCTTCTGTTGTACTTTCACAACCAGCCCAAGACGTAAATCTGATTGAAAGGGTAACTGTCCAAGGGTCACATTGTCCTAAATTATCTTCATCTTGGATAGAGCAGATCCTTTCAGTCCATAAGATTTATCTGTGTGTTGACTCGCCAGAATAACTAACTAACTAATGCCAGCTATGGTGTGCTTGTGTCTGAGGGTGGATTAGAACTTTGCCTGCCTCCATCCTTATGCAGCATTCCAACGACTACATCACCCAGCTGCTAGTACACAGGAAGTGCATGGCGAGCTGCACAGTTAGTTTGCTTATACCCAGCAAAGGACTGTTTAGTCTGCAGTGTATTAAGTAAGAATAGGTACGAGCACAAATTACCAGGTTATCTTACCTTGTACTGTGTCTGAATGAAAAACGGGCACATTTTACTGGAAGATGTTACCATTTTCTGGCTCTTTGTGAGTTTGCTTATTTTATTGATATAGATCCTGTCTTTCTCCCAAAAAGGGATTTGACAGCTCACAATAATTTTAAAAAGATCCAGCTAAAACATTAACAAAAGGAAAAAAGAATTACAAAACAATATTGTTAAAAACTTGATTAAAACACTTAAAATATATTTTAAAATCTCAATAAAAGATTTAAAAAATAGAGCACACCACTTTACATGCACACATTACTGCTCCATAATTAAAATTCAAAGGCTTGCCTGAATAAAAATGTCTTCACCAGCTGGTGAAAAGAGAACAGGAAGGGGAGGGGGTGACTCGACTTCCCATGGAAGGGGGTTCCACATCCTGGGAGCATCCATGGAGAAAGCTCTCTTCCAAGCCTTCACCAACCTGAAGGCTTGGAAGAGAGCCTTCACCCGTACCTGAAAAGCTGGTGGGACAGAGAGAAAGCTCTCCCTTGCAGATTTTAAAGCTCACACTGGCTCGTATCAGGAGATAGGAGCTTCCAGATAGTCTGGATCCAAACTGTATATTTCTGTATTACAACAAGAATGAAGACATGGAAGAGCAATGCACATAACCAAGATAGCCAGGATTTGGGCTCTCCTAATCCTTTACCCTTGACTATGCAGGCTAGGGCTTCCAGACACTGAAGTCTACCAAGAGCATTTTCTTGAGTGTTACCAATAGTGCACTGACTTCCAAGGCACATAGATAGCCTGTTAAAGTAACAACAATCCAACAATTGTAAAACTCCCTTCTCTAGATATGTCAAACCCATTACCCTTTTCTCCATCTATAAGATTGCAATCTGTGACTTTAAGCACATTAGGGTTACCATTCACTCATATACTTCTGTACTTTTTTTCCATTGAAAATATTACATGGCTATTGAGTATGATAAGCACAATCCACGTAGGCCTGCAGCATTTTGGCAGAATACATGCTCTGAGGGCGTGTTTACTAATTGACTAATACTTGCTAATGTAGCAGCCAAACTATAATTCAATCACAACCCCTGCCTGTTTCATGTATTTCCTTTCTCTCTCATTTCAGTTCCTTCAGCTTCCTGTTTTTATATGAACAAGTTTGCCTCTGGATCAGAACTGAAATGTGAAGTGGGTTTCTAAGTTTGTTTTGTAAGCAGATAATGGGTTGCCCAGTTCACATGTGTTGTTGTTTGCCTACAAGTCATATCTGACTTATGGTGACCCTAATACAAACCTGTCATGGGGTTTTCTTGGCAAGATTTGTTTAGAGGGGGCCTCCCTCTGATGCTGAGAGAGTATGACTTGCCCAAGGTGAGTTTCTGTGGTTGAGCAGGGATTTGAACACTAGTCTTCAGAGCTGTAATACAATGCTCAAAACATTACACCATACTGGCATACATGTTTGGTAACATTTAAATGCAGGAAAGAAAGGGAGAAAAATGTACATAGGCCCAAGAGATGGCTGCAAGGGCCAAATAATGTTTTGAACACTCCATTTTGGATGTTCAGGGATGGGCAGCTGTGACTTTGCAGATGTTGTTGGACTGCAGTTCCAATAATCTCTTACTAATTAGTATGTTAGGGCAACATCTGTCAGAACATCCGCATACCCCCATATAAAGGAGTTCACTGTCTGTCACAGCAGAATATCAGTAGGACATACATGGAAATATATGCAACACCCCTCATTTTTCTCTGAAATTAATGCTAAACAATTCAATATTTTGTGAGAACTCACATTAGCTTGCCCATTTCACTGCAATCAGTACTTCCTTCTAGAATGTGTGTGAATTCACCACATTTGTACTCTTCGGTTTCTCTCTTTCTTAATACATTTTTACTGTTCTGCCCAGAATTGACTCTTTCGACTTCCAGTGTGTCTGATTCAGCACAGAAAACAAGTTTTGGTTTAAAGGTACCTATTACATACATGTTGTGTTGCATGTTTCCTGGCTGTCAAAACTTGCCTTTTAATAGATGCTTTTGTGATACACAGCAGCACACATGGGATGGTGTGTGCTGAATTCTTAAACAAAAAAAAAGATTGAAATACCAACAATCAAGTGGTTGATTTGGAACAAATACAGACAGAAGACTGAGCCTAGTTCCCTGCTTTCCTTCCAAGACAGGTCATCACCATCATGACACCTTAGTTGTTGAGTCAGAAGGAGTATGTAATATTCTTTGCACACAGTTTCCTCATGTGGGTGGGAAAGCAGCACCCCTTGCTGGGTTCCAGGGCAGATTTATGTAAGAATATAAGAAGAACCATTTTGGATCAGACCAAACAGTCTATGTAGTCTAGCATTCTGTTTACACAATTGCCAATCAGGTGCCTGTGGGAAGCCTGCAAACAAGACATAAGTGCAATAACACCCCATATATCTCAACAACTGCGTCTGATATTGGAGGTGTGTTGTTGCTGTTAACTGTTGTCAAGTTGACTTCAATTTATGGCAACCATATGAAGGAGAGACCGCCAACCCTGCTCAGATCTTGCAGATTAAGAGCCATGGCTTCCTCCATTTGACTCTATTCCTCTTTTTCCTACTGCCTTCTACTGTACCAAGCATGATTGTCTTTTCTAGTAAGTCATGTCTTCTCATGATATGGCCAAAGTACAACAGTCTCAGTTTAGTCATCTTGGCTTTCAGGGAGATTTCAGGCTTGATTTACTCTATGACTCACTGATTGGTCTTTTTTAGTGGTCCATGGTATCTGTAGAACCCTTCTGGAGCACCACATTTTGAATGAATTGATCTTCCAATCAGCTTTCTTCTCTGTCCTCCTTACACAACAATACATAGAAATTATGCCACCTTCCTCTGAGTCTAATCCTGCCTTACATATGATATGTTCAGCATACGAGTTAAACAGATAGGATGATAAAATGCAGCCTTGCCTGACCCTCTTGACAATGAGAAAAAATTCAGTTTCTCCATATTCTGTCAGGACAATCAAATGTTGTGGTACACCCATTTCTTTAAGAGCGATCCAAAGTTTTTCATTACCTACACAATCAGAGGCTTTGCTATAAAGTACAGACTGATTTTCTTCTGAAATGTGTTGGTTTGCTCTATCATCCAACAGATATGTGCAATATGATCCCTACTGCCTCTTCCTTTCCTGAACCCAGCTTGGGCATCTGGCATTTCTCATTCCATTTGTTCCAAAAGTCTTTGTTGTAGAATTTTTGAGCATCACTTCACTTGCATGGGAAGTTAATGCAATGGTCCTGTGATTACTGCAATCTCTGGTGTCCCCTTTCTTGGGGACTGGAATGTATATTGAGTTTATTGAGTTTCTGTGTGCTGTTCTTTTGTTCTTCTTCGTGGTCTCTGTGCCTCATACATGGGGATCTTTTGTTTTCCATATATGTTGACAGAATTTAGTTAGAATTAGAGTAGAATCTGTATCTTTAGTTTGAAGCAGCTGTATTGTACGCCATTTGTTTCTGATGATTTATCTCTCCCAAGTACTCTGAGTGCAGCTTCTGCTTCACTTTCTAAAAATTGTAGGTTCATCTTCAAATGATTCATTCTTGAATGAATCTGTCAGTCTTTTAGCTCTTTTAGATGCCTCTTCTATATATCGTTTCCATCGTCTTTTTAGTTCTACTTGGTTTATGTAATGTAATCCCCTGCTGAATATAGCATCCCCATTCTTGTTCTTCCTTTTTTGTTGCCATCTTCTATTTCTTTGTACTGATTATTATAATAATGCTCCTTGTGCCTGAGGAGAGAACTACTATTCAATATCCCTTGTCACTGAATAGTTGCATTCATGGTTCTGACTCTATTTCTGACACTCTACTTTCCTTCTCATCTGTCCTTAACTGTTTAAAGAGTTTCATCTGTCATCCACTGAGGCTTTTCTTTCTTTTTGGATGCAGATAGTGTCTTTGTGCATTCCTTCCTGACAGTCTCCCTGGCTTCAGTCCAGAGTGCTTCTTGCAGTCAATTAGGTTTAATAGTGCAAATCTATTTTTGATATTTTTAAATTCTATGGGGATGTTCTTCAGATTATATTCTGACATGATGGTTGTGTTTAATGTTTCTTTAACTTTATACTGATTTTTTTATATCAGCAGTTCATGATTTGTGTCTTAATCTGCACTTAGTCTTGTTTTTGCAAAGGAAATGGAGCTTCTCCCTCTTCTGCTTTTGATTATTTGATTTCTATATTGGCCATCAGGTGATGTCCATGTATACAGTCTCCTGTTTGGTTTGCAATGAACAAACTGTTAGTCGTGCAAAATTCAATCAGTCATTCTTCTTCATTTATTGATCCTAGGCCAAATTTTCCTGCAGTCTTTGATGCTATTGTTTCCTACTTTTGCATTCCAATCACTTGTAAATTAACAAGACCACCTGTTTTGATGTGTGCTTAATTTCCTCCTGGAATCCAACGTAGAATCTTTCAAAGTCCTCTTCCTCTTTCTCCTCTTCTCCTTCTCCTTCTCCTCCTCCTCCACTTCTCCTTGTCCTCTTCTTCTGCAGATGAAGCATAAACTTGGATTATGGTTATTGAAGTCTAAGTCGTATTATTTGGTCAGATTTTGTCTAGATCTCTCACTATTAATGCCACCCCATTTCTTCTTAGAATTTCATTTCCTGAGTAAAACACTGTGCAATTGTCAGACTCAAAATGTCCCATTCCTGTTCACTTTAGGTCACTCACCTGAAGTATTGCAATTTTTTATGTTTCATTTCTTGTTTAGCTTCCTCTGATTCATGCTTCTCACATTACATGATCTTGTAATATGCGTTGTACAGCTTCAGACTTTAGTTTTGCCTCTCAGCATGTCAACAACTGAACATCCTTTTGGCTTGATTCCAGCTGCGTCATTAGCCAAAGCACTACTTGTAGTTGTCTTCTGGCACTCTCTCTTACTTCATTTTGGATGGTCTCATCATAAGGTTTTCATGGTAAAAGACATTCAAAAGGGGTTTACCATGCTTCCTTCTGCACAGTACTATGTGTTAGCTATGGTGCCACTGCTGTTGTCTCAGAGATTGTCCACCAGTGCCATCTCCCACTACAGCGGTTTGGTGCGTTTAGTCTGGCTTTTGAGCAAAAGCCTAAGATGGGAAACTCTACCAGCAGCACTGCTACCATCAGCATAGCCTATTGCCTCTCAGGAGCACACAATCCCACCATCATGAAAAGATAGTGCTGTGTTGGGAATACTGGAGGTGACACATAACTATTGTTACTGGTAACCTCTGATTGCTATACCCTCCACAAATTTTATGTAATCCCTCTTGAAAGCCATCAAAATTGGCAGCAGTCTCTATAGTTATGATTTTTATTTCTAAAGATGAACCCCAAAGGAGAAAACAAGTTAACCAACACTGACCATTTGTAACCCTTTTATCAGTGTTAATTTTTTAACCATGAAACTGATAGGAGTCTTCATTTGTGGAGCTTCTAATGTGCATTCCTGACATTTGCCATTTCCTTAATGGATTGTAGTATTATGGTGACCTCTTTATTAATGGGTTTGCCTCCCTCAATGAAGGTGAACAAATGTATTTAGGTGGCAGACACTGCAAAGGTTTTATGGCTTACAGAAGGACAGGGGAAGGAATAAAACTCACATTAAAATTTTACTGTGGTAACTACCTGTAATTCCTAGTGATTTAGACTCAGTTACACATGGAACAGCACCCCCTTATGTTGTCCTATAGACATGATACAATCAAAACAATTAGATATGCAGCTGTCAACCAAAATCCAGTAGGCTGAAGGGATGGCCTTCAACTTTCCAAAAAAAAATATAAAAAAATCCTGAATTTAGTATTCCTGGAAACCTAATTCCACTCCTAATTCATATGAACAGTGGCCTTCCTCTTGCGCGACCTCCACCTGCACAAATCTGAGGACATGCGAAGCGTCATGTCCTATTAATAGTCAATGAATGCAGCAGACACATGCATCCATTGACTATAATAGGACTTGACGGTTTGTTTTTTGTTTTACATGGTGGTTCTTGGAATAGAGCCCCCACATATTCAGCAAGTGCAGTGTATGTGGTTTCAAGCTGCCTATTAACCTATGGTGAATCCCATGAATTTTATAGGACTTGCTCAAGCAAGAAATACTAAGCTGATCTGCCTTTACCTTCCTCTGAAATATAATCTAGAGTACCTGGTATTCCTTGGAGATCCCTTATGCAAGTACTCATCAGGTTTGACCTTGCCTTGCTTCAAAAATTAAACAGGATCTGGTGCCTTCAGGATATTTAAGTCTCAGTTCCACTCTAGTTACCCAAAATTACTTGCCAATTTATTCTAAGTTATTTTGTATAACACAAGGACAACAAATCATACAATCTGAACAGTGTTTTTCTTTTATTTATCCACATTTACAAAGATGTATTTGCTTCTCAGTGAACTTTTTAAAAAAATGTAACCAGAACAAGGCAAAGGTTTACAAAGATACTTACAGCCATTAATATTGTAAAATACAAAGTTTCTCTGTAATTCTTTGGAGGTGATCTTTATCAAAGGAAATTCTAGGACACGGGGAGAAACACATCTGATGACGTGCACAACATAAAAGATGCTCTGACAGAACAAGACTGTGTTGCAGAAACCAACTTCATACAAATGAAATTCACAAGATGGATGTTATATACTGATACAATGGATACACAGGGGAAAAGCCAACATACTTTCCACCTGGGCCTTATATACCATACATTAAGGCTGTGAAGTTATGTACACTTGGAAAAAGCTGAGAAACAGTTTTCATTTCTTTAAGTGTATTCAGCCTTAATATTAAAAATAGTAGTTTTCTTCTTTTGATACGGCCCATAACTTTCTCTGCTGCCTAACCTACCCAGATCTTTAAAAGGAAAAACATACAGTATAAAGTAAAACAAATATGAAACAGGTCACTTAAATTCCAAAGAATCCCCAACACTTTCCATGTTGTGTAGCTACTGGCCTCACTTGAGCCTCTGTGCTTAATTCCTCCGGCCCTCCTATCATCACCTAAATATATTTTTAAGATTTGAACCTTTAAATGGGATATACACTTGTCGAAAGCCTACAACCAACTATTCAAGTTTCAAAGTACAGATCAACCCTCTTCCCAGATCTAAAATACAGCTTATTGAAGAATACAAAGATAGACATATAATGTATAACAGTATGAAAATACGATTTTCCAGCAATATGTCTATTATTCCCAGTCTGAACTCATAATTTTAATAGCAGCAACCAGCCTGACTTACTAGAAGAAAATGAAGCATTTTGACCAGGTTTTAAATGATATTTACATAGTAGCTGCAGCCAAGTACTGTATTTTGATGTGATTACCATACTAAGCGCAAATACTAAATAACATGGAGATCCAGAAAGATTAGGCTCAGCAGGGCCATGAAAGAACAGAAAACTTGTGACAGAGTAGCAAAATAATTGGCACTGTAGGGCCACTGGACAGCAAGAGCTGCAGCTGGCAGGTTATGGTCTACTTACATCATGCTGACATACACTGCAGTGCCCACTAGACAGGCATTCACAGAATGGTTTTGAGTGCTTTCACTCAAATATACTAAACATTCAGTTGGGAACACAGTGGTTTGCAGCATGTGATTCCTCTAAGCTAGTGCTGGAGAGTTCAGTTCAACCTTCTTCATTGGCCGCAAGTCTGAGGTATTCACTGATTCAGTTCCACAAGCCCTTTTCTATTTCTCCCCCCCAGCTGCCTCTTTGTTCAGCCCTCTGATTGACAAGTCATAAACCACCTCCTCAATTTTTTTAACGTCGTACTTGAGGCCGTCATAGCGTTTCCTTAGGGAGTCATTCTTCAAATTGAGAAGGCGGAATCCAGAATCCAATTCATTGATGAACGCAGAAATACGGAGCGGACGAGAATAGTCGCCGGCTGTGACACTGTTGACTGCCAGCCTTGACTATGGGATAAAACAGAATTGTACAACCAAAAGTGGTCAGGCAAAGTCCAGAAAAGCCCTACATGATTCACAAGAGTGCCTCAATAATATGTCTCAGTAAGACATGAGTATGCTGTCTTCCCTTTCAAATTTTTACTGATTTGAAGATGAGAGGATGGGGTTTTATGCTCTTCCACATTCTATTTGCATGAATATGTGTGCCGCTGGTGTTGGACTACAGTTCTCATAATTTGTTGGTATATTGGCTAGAGCTGATGGTAAATCAACATTCAGACAACCACACATTCCTCACACTTTTCTTGAGAACATCTTTGGTGAAACGCCAGTCCTAGCAGCCTTTACTTTTAGTATAGTAATACAGGATTGACTCTAAAAGCCTGCCTTTGAAAAAGCAGAACAGATCAACTATTAGCTTCAAAAAGAATATCAGGGCCTGTAGGCTCTAGAGCTGCCCGTACATTCACTTGCTCTTGTCTTCAGGTGAGCTAGATCAGCAATGGTACACTATTATAAAACTTTACATCAGGGTATGAAACGTGCAGCTTGCCAGATGTTGGACTTCCAACAACTCTAGCTAGCCTAGCCAATACTAAGGAATGCTAGGAGCTGGAGTTTAAAAACATTTGGAAGGTCACTCGATTCCTACCCCTGCTTTACAATCCTCTCTACTTACCAACTCACTAGCAAGAGTCAACACTCCAGAGAGGTAATCCTCGATGTCCAAATGAAAACCTCTCTCTCTGTCAGCTTCAACTGGAAAAAAAATAACCAATTTGAACTCAGCTCCAGTTAACACTAGTAGCAAATCAAGCCAACTATTCTCTCAGCAGGTCCGGAATACATAGAAAATGCAAGATCCTCATGCTAACAGATGTTAAATCTTTGCCCCAGTCAAGTAAGTTCAACTACATATCTGAGTACAAAGGTGAAAGGGCCATAGACCAGTGGCAGATCAAGTCTGTAAGCAGTAGGCCCCAGATTTCACTCCCAGCAGATAGTTAGCATTTCAGATAGCAGGGCTGGAAAAAAAGACTCTGGAAAGTTGACACCATTCAGAGTAGACTGTCCTGGAGCACTGAGCAAACTTGCTAGAAGTAAGCCTCATGAAATACAATGTGAATTCTTCTAAGTAAAAATGTATAGGATTGTACTGTAAATGAACCAAATGTATCAATATGGAAACTTCCTTTGATTAGTTTGGCTTATAATACCTACTATTTCCAACTTTTCCTTTGCCTTTTGCTAAAGACCTTCACAATTTTCCTGAAAACTTTGTCAATGCATAGCTCTCAAACAGTAATTATCAGGACTCCCTATTTACTAATGTTAATTTTTAAAGAAAAGGAGGCACATATAAGAGGTAAAACAGAAGTCTAGCTTTTATAACAGCTTCGAGAAACTTCACAAGCTTTTAGATATAAAGCGAGATAATGTGTCGAAGGTTTTTGATACCCCAACGTGTGTACTATTTTACAGAATTTGCTAAATACGGAAGCTCTGCTACATCATTAAAGCATTTAGATGGAAAGGCTACTACTTACTTCCAAGTATTTCTGCAACAGCTTCCCGAGTCACCAAGGTTTCTGTCTCCAAGTAGACCACAAATGCTGCTAAGAATACTAGACGTTGTAGCACAAACCTCCAGTGTTCATGAAACCTGCAGAGACAGACATCTCAATGATACATAGATCTCTTACAAGTATTTGAAAGCAATGAGGGGTTTTTCAGACAGCAGGGTGAAGGTAATAAGCTTAAAAACACAGGAGGTTTGGGTGGTTCTGTAACCAGGCACATCAACAATTAAGCACATTAGTAATATCTGTTGTTTAGAATGAGTTATAGTGACCAGCCCAGGGTCCTCCACTGGTTTCATGATCAAGTAGATTTTACTTCTAGCTGTCCCACTTCAAATACAGCAAATGGCTCATTGTGCGCTGTCTATCTGGCTTGATCAGTAAGCATCAACGAAAAAGTACCTAGTTTTCCCAGCTCTTCCTGGCCCCCCTTGTAATTGGGATGAAAATTACTCTGGCATTCATTGTGTACATTTAATATATAAACTAACTGTTTAGGTTTCAGCACTCTGCCAAATATTTTTTTCTTCCTTACAAGAGACTCTGTATTGTCATGTAAAGTCTGAAATGCTAGAATGGAGGTAATTCAGTGGGGCTTTAACATACTAACAAATAACCCAGGCTAGGAGTTTACTAACCTGTAATACTGATCTGCAGGAAATTTTATTTTCAGAGAGGCCAACTGTGTTCTGACAGTACCAAAATGCTCTCGAGCCTTCTGACATTTCTTTGGTACTGAAATTAAAACATGAAAAAAAAACCCCACTTCAGACACAAAACCATTAAGAAGGGGAGGGGAGGGGAGGGGAGGGAGCAATACTTTACATTACAGCAGGGCTAGGAATCACACAGTCCTCCAGATGTGGGACTGCAACATCCAACATCCTTCATCAATGACTATGCTAGCTATAGGGATGCTGGAAACTGCAGTCCCACATGTGGACAGTTACATGATTCCCGCTCTTGAGTTAAAAATACAGTTTTACAGATTAGACTTATATGACATTCTGCTCCAGTCCAGCTGAAATCAATTAGACAATTAGTCTTTAGTAACTTGGATGCCACAGGTGAGAAAGTTCTATGTTCCTTAATCATTATGTGACTAGTGATGAAACAGGACATTTAAAGTGGTACCAAACTGTTATAACGGTGAAGTATGGATACATCCATGGCTCAGTTCTTTGCATTTCCAGTTCTCATCAAATAAACACCAGACCCTCTTTAATAGGAAAATGCATTGTTCAGATAACATATAAGCATTTCACAACCCCAACTGACACTTTAATGGTAATTTCTAACCAGTCACTATTTGTGTAATATGCACATCACACTTTCTTAAAAAAATAATAATAATAATCAAAGCAATCTTGACTTACTATCCTGGAATCCAGAACCCTGGTGCACTCCTTGTAGTACTGTTAAGATTTCCCGGGCTGTTTGCTCCAGAGTTTGAACAACTTTCCTGATTTCCTACAAAGAGGAAACAAAATGTTCAGGAGATGACAAGATATAAACACTCCTTCCCGCGCCCCCCAAAAAACCCTCTGCTGCATTAGGAAAGGGATTAGGAATTGTTAAAGGGGGTTGCTGTGTTAATCTGCACCTGCAAATGTACACATACAGACCTGAGTCCTGTGGCATCTTAAAAACTAATACACTTTTATCACCAACTTCAGCAGTTTGCACTTCACTTCACTAGTGGCACTATTTATTGCCTTTAGTTATACAGGTATGTATACAGGTTTGGGTGTAGGATATACAGGAAGCAAAAATTTGTTCTCGACATGCCCCTGGAGTTTAAAAAAAATTATATGCCACAACTGCGTTTGTTCACACTCTGACCATGGTTCAAGCCTCTTTCTTCTTTGTGTAGCAAATATTAAAACAAAGGGAATTCTGGCGGCCTATGGGAGAAAACTAAAAGCAGTATCATTACTAGGACCAAGCAAGTATTGATTTCTCCTGTGCAACTATCAAAAAGTCTGTGTGTGTGTATGCGCACATACATGTGCCTTAAAGTCACCTGTTGGCTTATAGCAACTGCATGAATTCCATATGGTTTTCTTAGGCAAGGAATACTCAGAGGTGGTTCTACCAGTTCCTTCCTCTAAAATACAGCCTACATCACCTGGTACAAAAGCCAAAACAGAGGCAAGGCTTGGCTAATTCACACACTCTCCTAGCCATAAAAGAAGGCAATGGCAAAAACCTCTGAATAGGCCTTGCCAAGAATACCCCTGTGACAGGTTTGCCATAGGGTCTCCATTAGTCAGAAAGGTCCTGAAGGCACCCAGCCAAAACAATGCTGCGCTTCCTCTCTCACCCCACAAAATAACCGGGTCCCATGTTATTAAAAGCAGACTGAAAACAGAATGACTGGAACTACTGATCAAGGCCTCAATCTAAGGCCATTTCCACACTGCACTGTTACACTGCTATTATTCCACTTTCAACCTCCTATGGAATCCTGGGATTTGCAGTTTAGGGGGGCCTTTAGAATTCTCAGCCAGAGAGCTCTTGGGCCTCAGAAGACTACAAACCCCAGAGTTCCACAGGAGGTTGAAAGTGGAATAATAGCGCTATAACAATGCAGTGCGGAAACGAGCTAATTGTTGGCTCCCCCGGGGCAGGCCGAGGGAACCCACGGAGCCGGGACTGACTGCGGACTTGCCACGCTCCCACCGATTCAAAGGATTCTGGGCGGGACTAGCCGCGGGCTGCGGGGCTGCGGCCGCCGGAGTCAGGCGGGAAGGCTCCCCCCCGCTCTTTCCGGGGCCCCCTCTTCCTCTCACCTCGCGGATATCCTGGTCGGCCGTGAGCACCCCCTGCAAAGTGATGAACATCTCGCTGACGGACATGACGGCAACCGCGGCGACGCCGGGGAGAAGCGCCTTCCCGCACGGACTCCAGGAGCAGCCGCCGCCGCCACCACCCGCAGCCCTCGCTGCCGCCAAAGGCACGGGTCCTTCGACGCCGACGTCGCGGGGCTGCCCCGCGCGGCGCCTGACGGAAAAGAGCGCCGGCGTCCCCTCCGCAGCCCCTGAGGGGAGTTTGTGGCTGCCCGCCTCGCAGGGGTTTCAGAGTTACGGCGACTCAAAGTCACACCTACGGCGGGGTTTTCTTGGCAGGGTTTGGTCTGCCTAGTAAATCATCGTCATCATCTATCTATCTATCTATCTATCTATATCTAGATAGATAGATAGATAGATAGATAGATAGGGAAAGCAGGAACAGCTGTAACGGGCATATGAAAAGATCCTCTTTGGTGATACCCAGCTGTGGAGTCTGTGGCCACCACAGTGGAATTGGTAATCTGTTGTGTTGACTTTGGAGGAAAAATAAAATTTAAAAATAAAATTTAGATGATGATGGCGATGGGAAAGGGTGAGACCCCGTTAAATAATCGAAAGGGTTATTGACTTCTCCAAACAGTCTCCTGACTCCCTCCTCCCAGGACCAGATTTATAGAGCAACCTCAGACAGGTTTACTCGAGAGCAAGAAGGCTTAACCCCCATAGCGCTTCCCCGAGGCCGTTTCCGCACTAGAACCTTACAGCGCCATTGTTCCGCTGTCAACATCCTATGGGATCAAAGGCCCCTCCCTAAGCGGCAAACCCCAGGATGCCATAGGATGTTGGAAGTGGAACAATAGCGCTGTAACGCTCGAGTGCGGAAATGGCTTTAGTTAGCTGCGCCTTGCTGTCCCCGGACTGAAGCCTCAGAAATGGCAGAGGCCATCAAGAGGGGTAACTTTTGAGCCGGTCTTTTTAAAGCCGTTCCTTTGGGGACCATGTGATTCCCAAGACATGAGGGGCTGCCGATGCTCTGCTTTTCGGTCAGCGTCAAGGCAGGCGTTGTTCCTCTCCTCGGTGGCGTTTCCTTCGCGCACCGTACAGGCGCTTATTTACGGCTGGCTCTCCGCCCTTCAAGATGGCCGCGGATGCTCAGCACCGTTTCTTCATAAAATGCAGCCCCTGAATATATGGAACCTCGTAGATCCCCGCCCCCGCCCCGGATTAGCTTTCCTTACTGTTAAGTTTTCAGATCGGCCGCGCAAAGAAAGAGAAGGGAGTCCTTTCTTCGCCCGCAGAGGGATACCTTTTTTTGCATCGACTTTAATATATATATATATATCTATATATTACCCTGTTTTATTTTAAAAGAGAAACCAAGCAAACAAATCAAGAAACCAAACAAAAATTCAATATGGGGGGGGGAGTTGACCGCACAATAAATATTTATTTTTTTAATCGGAATAAACGTTTGGGATGCGGGCGCAGATTTCTTGGTTGCCAACGCTATAGACTTCCCTCCAATGCTGGTTTTGGTGGAAGGGTGCGTTGAAGATTAGTACTACTCGAAATGATGATGATGATGATGATGCTGTAAGAGGTGCCGGGGCCTTAGGATCCCTGTTTTATTAATTCCAAACGCACCTGGAGATAAAATGAAGCTCCCATTAGGGTGCAGTGAACCCGATTTTTTTGCACCTTCTCAGAAGCACTGACTTCCATTCTTTGTCATTACATTAGCCAAGTACGCAGGCATGATGATAGGCAGGGGGAGGAATTCTATCCACTCCTCACCACATAGCATCATCCCAGGAACTTGACAGCTGAATCCTTCCAGATCCGTGTCAGCACCTGGAACTTGGGCCATTTCCGCACTAGAGTGTTATAGCGCTATGATTCCACTTTCAACATCCTATGGAATCCTGGGGTTTGCAGTTTCGGGAGGGGCCACGCGGCCCCTCCCGAAACTGCAAACCCCAGGATTCCATAGGATGTTGAAAGTGGAATCATAGCGCTATAACACTCTAGTGCGGAAATGGCCTTGGGGTGGGAGAGAGAACTTGCCCAAGCCTCTGCCTCAAACTCTCCCGTTTAAAACGTGGTCTGTTTTACCAGCCTGCTAATTGCTAGTATCCCAAATTCCAACGCTGGCCACAAGGAGGGGATTTCTTCGTTTTCAAAGCCAGCCCTGCAACACAAGCTTCCAGCAAGCTAGTAAAATGTTTTGCAGGCTAGTAACTTTTTCGGAGATATTTACAAGACTGTGTAAGGCATGCTCAGAGATTCCTAATTCATATTCGTTTGTGAGAATTTACCTCTAGATCTGTCCAGTGTGTCATTAAAATAATTTTGTAACAAGTAATGTTAGGGAAGCTATAGAAATGCTTAGTATTATCCTCTTCAGACTGCCTTGTGTGTGAAATTATATTTTCTTTTGATATCTCCTGCTACCGCTGCAACACAGTTTAGTTCAGTGGTTCTCAACCTTCCTAATGCCGCAACCCTTTAATACAGTTCCTCATGTTGTGGTGACCCCCAACCATAAAATTATTTATTTATTATTTACAATGCGCCCCCCCCCCTGGCAAAGGCTGCCTCACCAGCCAGGAACGGGGGGGGCAGAGAGGGAATGAGGAGCCGCGCATCTCGCCCCGGAAAAAACTCCAGGTCCCCCCCCCAGGCTCTTCTTCTGCTTTGCTCTCATTTCCACTGGGGGGGCAGTGTGGGAAAAGTTTCCAGAGTGTCTACCCTGGCTTGGGGGAGGAATCCCAGCGCCTTTGTCTTTTGCACCGGGTGCAGCTCCCCCCCTGGAAAAGCGCCACCTTGTGGCCCCCCAGCCCTTCCGCAGCATCCCCCTCCATGGCGAGTGAGGCAGGGGCCATGGCGAGGAGGGGGCCTGCCCCCCGTGCTGCCACTCCCCCCAAGCTGGCCCGTCAGACAGGAGGTTCTCCCGGTAGCAGAGAAGGGGAGCGATTTCAGTCCCTTCTGAACAGGGGGCAGGAGGACGTGAGCATGTGGCTTGCGCTTGCGCATCACCACTCCTGCTGTGGCGATGCTGTGGCCGCATGCGCTCCCGCCAAAGGGGGCAGGAGGACGCAAGCACGTGGCCCACGCTTGCACACCGCTACCGAGGAGGGAATGGAGCCTAAGACCATTGGAAATACATATTTTCCAATGGTCTTAGGCGACCCCTGTGAAAAGGTCATTCGAACCCCAAAGGGGTCGCGACCCACAGGTTGAGAACTGCTGGTTTAGTCAAAAGGAAAGACTGAAAAAATCTTACCTATCTTGTTTGCACTGCACTTGCTGTTCTTTTATTTCATCTTGCAAACACAAAATGCAGAACAGGTCTACACAATGCTATAACAGAGAGAACTGACTTGTTTTTGTCACCTTAAGCCAATAAACAGGACTATAAAACTTCCACATGAAATCAGCAGTTCTTTTATCAGATCAGTTTTTATAGTATGAAAAAAAAAGTTTTTAAATGGTACCTTTGGCATCTACTTTAATGCCTTTTATATTTCATCCAGGGTTTGAAGACAAATTATTAATATCTTACAGAACTTGGGTGGATAAGGTACTGAGTTTTTTTTTATTTAAAACATATTTACAACAAACTGTATCCAGACAGTTTATATGAAGAAGAAATTGAGAGAGTCTTCACTGATTGTAGCATAGGCAGATATGCTATCTCAAATGCATGATATATTTTTGTCAGAGGTATCATACCTGCTTGCATTTTAAAAGTGTTGTCTCTAACAAGCACAAGGCCCAAGCTATATAAACTGTTGATTTAGTGTAGGTCTCCTAAAGCATTCAAAAGGAGATCTGTAGACAATTTCCTTTGGGTTGACTTTTGTTTCTCACTCAACAAGAGCAAGATAACAAAAAAGTACTGTACTTTGTTAACTACATTCAAGGCAAAAAAAAAAAAAAAAAAGATAATCCTTGAAAAAAGTTCAAATAAATATCGGAAAGGGTATGAACACTAGGACAACTGGTCACAGTCCTTAACAGAGACACTTGGGGACAAAATCTTCATAAAAATCATGAGTATGACCAAATGAAATATTACCAAAAACTGGACAAAAATTTGTGCAGTATGGTTCCCATTTTTGTGGTATGTCAAACATATCTGCTAGATTCTTGCTGCTCTCAATGATCATAAAGTTTTCCTTGCCTACTCAGAGCTAGTACTATAGCCTGCAAGTTTTGTGTTTCTGAATTCTGATGGAGCTTGACTAATGGGTTGTATTTCCTTCATAATGTTGGACTGTTTAGCTCATTTCTGCTATGCAGAAATATTTAATTTAAAGTTATTTTCTATCATATTTTGATACTTATAGAGAGGGTTGTTGTTATTGTATGCCTTAGAGTCATTTCTGATTTATGGAGACCCTAAGGTGAAGTTACTATGGGTTTTTCTTAGCAAGATTTATTCAGAGGACATTTCTCATTGCCTCTGAGGCTGGGAGAGTGTGACTTGTCCAAGGTTTCCATGGCTGAGTGGGGATTCGAACTCTGGTCTACATAGATTTAATTTTAGCATGTATTTGGACAGTAACTGAGACTAATTATTTTGGTCAAAATTTGTGATCAAAGAATGCTGAGCCTAAAAAAAAAAAATCTTTATATAGGAATGAACACAATACCATGATAGCTTGAGTGCATACAGTGTTTACTGAGAATTTCCATTGGTTATATGTAAGCATGCATGGGACCATAGCATGAGGTGGTATGTGCTGAACCAAGTATGACACCAGGCCATCACAGGCTCCAGTCAGTCAATGAAGGGTGGTGTCCCTTTTTGTTAAGGATCCACTGTAGATGTGAGCTGGTGTTTGTAGGTGACATCACCATTCACAAAATTTAAGTCAGGCTAATAGTTTTGAGTGATAAAAAAAATCATTGTTATATGGCAAATTTCTAGAAAGATGTGCCGCCAAGCAGAACAAAGTAAAACTCCAAATTTGTTCTTAATATGTAATGGCTTAATGTATACATTAAGGGTGCCATTTTTAATGCTTTCTCTTGAGGATTTAAATTAATGAGGAGAACCTTGTTTGTACAACATGACTGTGTACTTACTGTTTTTTACTGTCACAAAACTATGTTATTGCTTTGAGAAGTATCTCATGTGATGACAAAACTTTATTTCAGCATGAGACATTATGAAGGCAACATGCATATGTCTTTAACAGGAAAAGTCTGCCTTTGTGAACGGTCTGATACATTAGAGGGTAGTTTATTTAATTAAGATAACATAAGCAAGGCCTTCTTGCAAAGGATTTTTTTTAAGGCAAGATACAGTACATGTTTTCTATCTGCATTACATTTTGCAAGGTGGATCACTTTAAAAAGAATTTAACATTTTCTCACTAAAAACACATTTTTGTACTGGAAAAAAATGATGGAATTTTGAATAGCATGCTGGCAGTTTTATAATTGTAAGTCTGTGGGTGTGAGAGTGGCACTGGTATTTTATGGCAATCCTTTGTGATGAGAGAAACAGATCTTTCTGTTCTATGGCTACGGTTGCTCAGATGTTCATTGCCATTCCACAGAATGTTTTGAGTTCAGCAGAACATTTCAAGGATTCAGTTGAGCTTCCTAAAGAAATCTCAGTGGGTGTAAGAGAGTGTTCCCATGAGGAGAGTTCTGTCCACAGGACACTCCAATGGAGGAACAAGCGAACTCCAGTTCCCCAAGGCCATCTCCCACACTTTTTCAGAACGTCCTCCAGAACTACAGAGGAAGGAGGCACAGAAAGCTGCCAGAGGAATCAGTATTAATTGTCTTCATATCCTTCCTTTCAGCTACACTTTAATTGGATCTGAATCTTTCCTTGAACAGAAGACCCCTTCCATTCAGTGTCTGGAATGTCAGGAAGCACTTGAATGTCTTTATCAAGGAATTGCTTGGACGGATTTTTTACCCTCCTCTTCCTTGAATGTGTTTGTATAGATAAATTCTCAAACATCACTTCCATTCCAGTTTTCACAGTGCCAGACTCCTCATAGACAATTGCTTTTCAGATTGCTAAGGCCTTGACATGGGCCTGTCCCTCTTCTTTTGGTTTATCACTCTTCACTGTGTTGTTGTGTCTAATTTACAACATTAATCCTTCTGGGCACCAATTTATCTTCATCTGGAAGGGACTCTGCATTCTTCTGGCAGTATAAAAACAACAATAATTAATATATTGCCATAGAACAAGCCAAGTTGTGGAATAAACTCCCAGGCCCAGAAAGGAATTACTTTGCTGTTATAGTCTTTAGACAGCTTGGGTTATAAATACAGAGATCTTCCCAACGAGACACATGAGTAGATATCCGGACACTTGATACTTAACCAAACATAGTTTCCACAGCAAGTGGACAGACATGCTGTGTCATGACTTATGCTTTAGCCACTCATGGCAAGATTTTATGCCCTGAACTCTTCCTATTGATTGCAGAAAGCCCTTCACCTTGATTTTTATCCCGTGTGCAGTTACTGGCATGTAAGCCCCATAAATCTCAATAGGATTATTTTTTTTCTCTCTGTAACCATGCTTAGGATCAGTGTAAGTACAAGAATTGAGATGAGAGGTGGATGGAAGAGATATATTTACAGTAAAGTTCCTGTGTGTGTCTCTCATAATTTTACTAGTCATATTTGCAAACAAGTTACTCCCAGAGGAACTAAGCATGTTATCTCACCTTTGTAGCTAGAGCTCTCTGCCTTTAACCATGCATGATAGTTAGATATTCTACAAGTGATGTTATCCCTGACGTAGTGATGTAGTGCAGAAAGAAAAACATCATCAGTTGAATGTCTATTGATCATGTAGCCCTTAAAATCCACACAACCATGGTAGGAAAGGCCGCCTTCCCACCTTTAGGTGGGAAGACATTCAAGACACTTGCTACCTTTTCCTCCATAGGTTGTGGCAGGTAGTATGTTAAACCAACATGGAATCACTTGGCTCAGCTTCATGCCTTTTCAGTTCCATGTCCAGAGTTTGTTCACCTCCAAGGCCAGCCCTGCATACAATTTGGTCTTATATCAACCAACACCAACGAACCAAATAAATAAATGTATTTTGATACACAACAAGGTTTCTGTATATACAACAAAAGACTGTACATATGGGAAAACTTTGGAAACTCTCCATGGATGGTTCCACAGTGGTAGAAGAAACAGACCAACCTAAATCCTCACACCTCTGTGGTCAGCACTGCATGCTTGACAAACACAGAAGTATGTTTTGCAGTCATTAACCTAGAATACTTAGCTAAAAGTAGCAACTCTGATGGCACCTAACATGGCTTTCTTCACTGTACTTTGCTGAATCCAATTTACTGACAAAAATCCGTCAGCTGCTGGAGTAGCCATCAAATCCTAAGGGAATGAAGTGTCAGCAAAGCCTCTTCCAGGCACTGGCAGATTCTTAGCCTCTCCTCTTTCCTCCAAGCAGAAGAATGTGGAAAGAGCAAAAGCTGTCAAGTTACTCCACCAGCCCTGGGAACTGGAATGAATTGCAGTCACACCTGCTCTGTGTTGTGGTATTACAGTCCTAGCTGCTAACTGCAAACTGTACCACACTCCTCTGCTTGGCAGAGTTGTCAACTAAAATCCCACAAATAGAAAGAAATGTTGGTTTAAAGAGGAAAATATGGAAGCTATGCCTCAAAGAGTAAAGTAATTTGGACAACAGATCACCTCTGGTATGCTAATACAAAACACAAGCACATTGTCAGATTCTTTTTGTACCTTAGCTTTGACCTCCATGTAAACACTACAACATATATAATTTACCCCACTTTTTACATAGTGTATCTCTAGGTTGGTGTTGAAGAGCAGGGACATATTACTTACAGCAATAGTTTTCAGGCTGTCTGATGTAGGAGACACACGGGATATAATTGTTTCTTTCCCGGGAACTTGGCAGGGACCAGCAGTACTTGTTTCAGCACTAGTCTAGGGACGATGGCTTTGAATAGCCTACAACACAAGGGCAGCAGCTGCCATTTCCCAGTACTTTGCTGTTCATTGCCATCAAGTTGACTTCAACTTATGGTGACTCCATGAAGAAGAGAACTCCAAGACACCCCACTTCTAGTGCAGTCTTCCTCTCTTCCTACTACCTCCAGCTTTACTGAGCACGATTGACTTTACTAATGAGTCATGTCATCTCATGATATAGTCAAAGTACGATAGTTTGCATTTGGTCATTCTGTTATCTAGGAAGAATTCCTAGATTTGTTTGTTCTAGGACCTATTCATTTGTCTTTTTAGCAGTCCATGATATTTTTAGAACTTTCTTCCAGTACCAGATTTCACTGTCCAGCTTTGATAACCATACACAGAGTGGGAAATAAGATGACATGGACAATTCTGACTTTGGTGTCCATGACTTATCCTTAGAAATATTTAACTGTCATACAGAAATGGGTCAGTAGGTGTCTCTAAACCTGCATAGGAATCTGCTTACATGGAGAAGATGTATTTTCAGCAGCACAGCCTCCCTTTCCCCCCACTGTTTAACACATACACAAAATATTTTTCTTCTTTGCATGACTGTCATTGGAATTCCATTTCAAAATGATGCAAAAACGAGTCCTCTGGAAACTTGACTAATGAATCTGCTGAGGCATATTAACTCCCACACTATTGTCGTAATGTGTTTGAAGTGGTTAACAAAACTGAACTATTCCTTGTTATTAATGCTTTACTGAGTTTTTGTTTGTTTGTATATAGCAACCTGCAATGCTCCTTCCTGTCTGTTTCCCAGTTGACATCTCCCTTCTTACATTTACTGACTTCAGCATACACATATAATTTCAACATATAATAAAAGGGAAAAAAATGACTAAACTTGAAGCATAGTTGTCAAAGCAGTCTAAGCAGAGCTTGGAAAATTCCTGTTATGAACTGCAACTTCCAGTTACTCCAGACAGCATAGTGATGCTAGCTGGGGGACTTGGAGAGTTACATTTAAAAAAAAAAGTAATTGTGCATATAAGCATGTGGTGTGTGACTTGTCTGATCATCACAAACAGATCTTGGAGAGGAGTTCAAAACTGCTACACCTCCATTTGCAGCAATGACTTGAGAGGTTATGAACCTGTCCTCTTGCTCCCTGCCTTTCAAGCTCATGTGAGGAATGTGCATGCCACCTTTCCAGAACTACAATGTTCATTGGTAAAGCCATCCAGAGTACCTTTCCCACTAAAATATGACATCACTATGATCCCACCTTAACTTCCATGGATTCTATCCTGTGGAATCCTGAGATGTGCAGTTTAAGGAGGGTCTTTAGAATTCTCTGCTACAGAGTTCCTTTAGTCCCGCTGACAAAACTACAACCCCCAGAATTCTGTAGGATGCAGGCATGGGAGGTAAAGTGGAGTCATAGTGCTATAACCAAGGTAGTGTGAAGAGGCTCCTCCTGTGGATGGGTATCATTCAGGTGTAGGCGACACAATGGTAATGCAATGGTTCAGATTCTAGTGGTGCTTTGGCATAGCCATCACTCTCTGTGAACTGGAGGTGACTCTAAGTACCCATAGCACCATGAAAAAGATTCTGTTGATCTGACAACTACAAAGGCAACACTTTGGAGTTCTGGTTTCCCTGCTGCCCTCTCTGTCTTTGTCAAAATTGTTTTCCACAATTATCGTTGTAACTAGTTTATTCTACTGCAATGGACAAACTGGTCCCTGGAAAAAGTGACAGTTTGGAAAAGCACAATTTAACTACATAACAAATTCACAAAGGAGAAGAAACAAACTAGAATTTAAATCACCAACCATATTTCAGTAGGGCCTAAATATCCTGAAGGGATCAGATTATGTCTGATCTTGGAAGCTAAGCAAGGTCAGCCCTGGACAATACACCAAGGAATATGAGGCTCTTTTAAGCTATTTTTCAGAGGAAGGAACTGGCAAAACCACTTCTGGGCATTCTTTGCCTAAGAAAACTCTTAAGAATTTCATGAGGTTACCATAAATTGACAGGTGACTTGAAAGCACATATCCACACACACATCATCTTAGGGCTGCTTCGATAAGGTTACAGACATGATTAATAACAAATGTATACATTTTATAGGTATATATATCTTCCAAACCAATTGCATGGGTTTAGAGTTTTGTATTTGGTTGGTTATTTATATTTGTGCATAAGCATGTGTGCTGTGTCATAGTTGTAACAGAGAAACAATGCAGTGTACTGCCTGCTTTTCTAATGGAATAATGGTGATACTCCATTATTCAGAATGCTGCAAGCAAATTTATACATTTAGAAATGACCTATCAATTTAAGTTGTGAGTGGATTAAACCAAACACAGATCTGCAGGATCCACATAGCCACAGGAAAGGACTAGTCCCCTCCCATGTCTGCCATGTCACATGATGGTTACCTCACCTGAACTGTGGGTGGAGAATAGTCAGCCACCATTATACACTGCCAGGAGGTCACATACCACACATAGGCTCAAGGGGGTCCCAGCCCCTATCTCAACTGTGGCACTTCCTCATTGGTGGAAAATGTTGAAGTAGGAGTGCATGATCTCTACCTGTATATAAGGCCCGGTCAGGCCTCCATGCTGGGTTGCGATCTGCTCTTTTGATCGCCACCCAGCTGCAGCTGTTTGTATGTTTGTATTTTTGTATTTGAATAAACCTGGCCAACAGGCCTTGCCTTTGGAGCAAGAAACGTCTTGTTCATTTGCCTGTTTCTCAGAAAAAGCTGGCTCTCCCTAGGGTGCTGGAGGTGACAGTTTTTGGCGCCCAACGTGGGGCAAGTGAGAAGCGGGCAGGGGTGAGGAGCACCCAAATTAGTCCCTCTGCCCAGGGGAACAGACGGGGAGGCCCCCTCTAAAAACCGTCTGATTTTGGGGGCGGACATCGAATTTTTCATGTCAAGGCGCCAACGTCCCTTTGAGACGTGACAGGAATTTTCGCAGTACGCTCCCTGATCAGCGGCAACAGAGGTTCTACCTTCCTGATCCAAAAGGCTTTGGAATCTGAGTAGGGTGAGGTCTGGAACAATTGGACGCCTCTGGAACATGCCTCTGATTCACCTCACCCCCTGGTAAGCCTCCGAAATTGATTAGGGTGAGATCTGGAATTATCAGAAGCCTCTGATACATCTCACCCTCTGGAAAGGTCCCAAAAACTTTTTTAAAGGGACCGCCCTAGATAGGTACCTTTGGGCTTGAAATTAGTTTTGAGAATTCTCTTGTTACTGCTGTTCCAGCTCTGTGGCATGACTGCGTGTGTGCATGGGGAGCTCCAACTGTCTGTTATTTCATGTGTTTCTTCTTGCTTGTGAATTTGCGTTCTGTGTGTGTGTGTGTGTGTGTGTTGCATTCATTTTGTGACTGGAGTGAGAAATGTCTGTGAATTTGTGTTCCAGGGCTGCAGCCAGGCAGTTTGGCTGTTTGCCCTGAGATTCCTCGAGATTCCTCTGCCTGAGCTCCTGCCTTCATCTTCAAACTGATCCTTTTACATTTTGCGACTTTTATGGTTTTCCCCAGGGATAAAATCTGGTACTGGGATTGATTTACGAAAGGTGTCTGTGCTGGGAGCGCCCAGCTTCTTGTAATCAATAGGAAAGGATATGGTATATTATGTTTATTGAACAGGGAATTTCTGCCTGCATCTAATGCCCAGAAATTTGAATCAGATTCAATGAAATGTTAAGAATGTATCTCTTCCTGTGATATTCTTTTAGCCTGTTTCTCTATTTGCTAAACATTAACAGGTTACATTACGTATTGGAATTGGGGTTTCTTTCTTTCTTGCACTTTCCCAAAGGGAATGAGGGGCGTTTTCCTTGCTCAGCACTTCTGCCAAGGGTTATCCAGCATGAAAAAAAAAAAACTCTTTTATATGGAAGAAAAGTGCTGGACTTGTGTTAAACATTCATCTGTGCAACATCTCTCGACTGCATCTCTCCTTTTCTTAAAAAAGACATATTTTATTTCAACAATTAAGTGTGTACTGCCCTTATGTTCTGATTTGTTTCATTTTTTTTTAAGGAACTCTTTCATTCCATTTCCTGCCACTGAATTACAGCAGGAAGAACATAAATCTGTTGTTAATCTCTGCATTGTTTACGAAACATGTTTTCTTTAACCAGAAATCCCAGGCCAGCAAGATAGCCTTTTCTCTCTGTTGTCTCCTCCAAGGAGAACAAAGAAGGCGTGAATTTGTTCAAGATCAGCAATTGTGTGACTGAGAATGAGCCAGTTTTCATTTCTCTGCAGGAACTTGGGGATTTTCTTTGGGAGTGGTTTTGGGGTGATTTTTGTGCAAGCATATAATTTTTCCTTTTTCCCCTCTTTATTTTCACAAATTGGCTCTTGCATTTGTAGCTCAGGAAGCCCAGAGTAGACTGGCCACTGAAGAAGAAGAACATGCCAATCCACCACATGTTAGCCAGCCAGAACAACATGTTAGCCATAAGGATTGCAATAGGGAAGTTGCAGAAAAGGAAACTGTTCTTTTTCAAAATCTGTTCTTTCCCAAGTTTCTAGTCCTCAAGGAAACATTCAATTGTTAAGCTGCAGATCTCTTTTGTCTCTTGAGCATTTGCATAACTATGGGGCCAGACCATGCCTCTTCAACAGCTCACCTTTTTTTTAAATCTCTTGGTTTGAAAAGGTGGGGGTCTTGAGACAAACCTCTTTTTAAACTTCATCCAAAATTTAGTAATTGCCAGCCAATTAAAAACGTTTGTTTCAGCCAGAAACAACCTTTTTGCTAACCACTGCAAGATTAATACTTTTCTTTTATGCGATTTTAATTTCGGCATTCCAAATTGTGCCAGTGGTCTACACTGCAGGGATGGTGCATCAGCTGAGTTAATAGATACTAACATGCCAAATATAGTTCAATATAACTAAATCTCATGCATGATTGCTGCTTTGTATTGTTGTTGGTTTTCAAAGTTTTCATGTTGAAAGATTTGAAAAGGGCACTCTGCCAAGTAGTGCTCCTTGATTTTTCTCTCCAGCATTTACCTGCACTGGTCAGATACACCCCACCATTGCTGTTTTGTTTTCTTGTTGTTGTTTTTGTTCCTTAGCAGGGACATATCAACAGCCTGCATGGCAAGACGCCCCCTCAGTCTCGCGGAGGGGGTGCTATTAAACTGTTCCTTGAGTTTTCTTTTTAAATGCAGGTACCCTGATTTAGTTGTGAGAAATGGAATATATTTTGGCTTCTGCAATATTATTAACAAGTATTACTAACATATGTATTGGCTTATAGATTGTGGCACATTTTGGATATATTTACACACATATATGTTTTAGTGTTTGGGCTTTTGAAATAGTCTTGAGGGGCATAAATTTTAGAGGCTGGCAGCTTGGAGCCATAAGACCTTGAAGAAACGGGAACCAGGCGCCCGTGTCTGCAGAAACGTTTTTTTTTGGTTTTTTGTTTTTTTTAATGCTTGATGCTTCAGCCGATCCTGTGTTAAATTGTTTCATGAGTGTTACCAGTTATCTCTCACAAGTTAACTCTGGCGGCAGCACTGATCCAAAGTAGTTGTACTCCTTGTTCACTCACATTGTGATTTCACTTTAGTGAATTGCTAAACACACCAGGAAATGGCTTTTGCTTCCAATTTTTCATCCCTTTGTAATAGCACCTTGCTTTACTACTCCTCTTTGCAGGAATTTTAACCAAGAATGGTTCTGCATAACTGTGAATACTCATGGCCCCTCTTTTTGTATCTTAAAGCATCTTGACTACACTTTGATACCAGAGGGGGGTGGAAACCCTCCTGGATAGGTTTCCTCCTGCTTTTATTACAGAAGATTTTTCCTTTTGGATACTTGAAGAGGGTTAAGCCCCAAACCTGAAAACAACAACAACATCTTAAATGTATTTTTACTTCAATGTTTTTAATGTTCCAGAAACTTTTGCCTATGAACTGTATATTTGAATTTGTAATGCTGTCGTTCAATTGAACTCTTGCCCTCATTCAAATTCTTTTCAAATTCTTGATTGCTGATGTATTTCTTTGTAACTGTTGTTATATGATATGTACTTCTAGTAATTTCTGCCTCAATTGTTATACATTTTGAATACCAGTGTAGTGTATATGTGATGTTATGCTTTCTGCTTTTCTCTCTCTTTCCTTTTCAGGAATTTTTAGTGTGATTTTACAAGATTTATAGAAAAATGGTAGGATTTGAACTCAGAACCCACAGGTTTGCCTACTTGTATTGACTTTCAACTGATCTTTGTTATTTTTCTGAATTGTTTGCATACTGTTAATGTAAACTTGAGCGCAATCCCACTTTCTTTGTATCTGGGGGATGAAGTGTTTTGTTATTTTTATCTGCCTACAGATATCATTATTAAAGAAGACATCATATCATAGAATAGAAATTTATGTTAGATAGATCAAAGAAGATCTTGTATGCCAGAGAATACTGTCAATTAATTGCTGATTTCTCTTACATGCTGTTGCATCTAAGAAGATCAATTGTTGATTTCATGTATCTACTGCTGTACCTATGTGAAGTGCATAACTAGTTTCATATATCCATTATGTGTACATTATAGTAATAATTCTCTTTCTAAAAGCCCTCTATACTAGAAATATCCTTTTCTTGTTGGGATTATGCTACAGTCCTGATCTACTGCCCTCCCACATTTTTCATGGAACTGTTTCGCCTTTCTGATTGCTTTCATTCACAAAAGCCTGCTTTTGAATTACAGCATTTCAGGGTTCCTCTGTTTTGTAGTTGTTGCATTGCATTCACGTCAATGGGAATTCATCCAGTGAACATCGTCCATTGTGAGTGCATTTGTCCATTATTGATATGTTTGCCAATAAGTTGTTACTGTGGTTCAGACCTGAGCACTAGATATCTCTTTTGATATCAAATAATTTGACCTTTTGCTGGCACACCTGGCTTATGCATTTGCAGGGGGTCCCCAAAACGCAAGTTCCCAAGGAAGCAGCCGATAAGAACAGAGATTTCTCCTCTTAGGCGGGCATTCCAAAAAGCCTTGGTCAATTGCTCTGGGACCTGGCTTGCAGATGCATCAGATGCATTTTATTTTACAATGATGCTGGATTTGCGCCAATAAACAGCAAGGCCATGATAAGTGCTGCACTTGGCCACGCTGTTGATAACAGCAGTTCAGATCCGCCTTTGTCCAGCCCGAAATTTGCTCTGTTCTTAGTGTCTCATGGTCTGGCCCTCAGGCACAATTTTTGCTATAAAACAAACAACCAAGCAAAAACACCCTGATTTTGAGAGTTCACTGGCTGAATTTCGAATTTCATCCTGCCTTGCTGGAACTTGCTTTGTTCTTACCTGACCAAAATTTCCCTAGCCAACTCTGTCTGGGAAGCCTGAGGGGGGAGGTTGAAATGGAAGATGCATTGTTATAAAAATCTATTTGTTCTGTGGCCCCTGTTCGCTCTTTATCCTTACAGGAAGCACGCCAGCAACAGACTCAAGCTGCTGTTTAGAAGGAATGCGCCAGATATCTGATCTTTTAGGGACATTAGTTCTCATTGGTCACTCCGGAGGCTGACCTGAGACTTCAGTATTGGATTTTGAACTGTGCCTGTTAACCACTGGAAGTAATTTCAGCACTGGCTACATCGACAGTAGATTAGGATTGATTGCACTGAAACTAAGCAGGGTTGGGCCTGGTCAGCTCTTGGATGAGTGAAAAGTATTTTTGTCTTGTTTATATGTATAACTCTGAGTTTCTGTTGTCTATCGCAATGTATGCCAATCATTCGTAATATACTACCCAATGATAAGCCTGTTGATCTACCTCGAAGGGTCGATGTTGCTGGAGAGACTCAAATTCTACTCCAGGGATATGGGATGGGGCTAGGTCTAGGTCTAGTCCTTCCTGTGTGAGGGGGGAAACTGTGAGTGGATTAAACCAAACACAGATCTGCAGGATCCACATAGCCACAGGAAAGGACTAGTCCCCTCCCATGTCTGCCATGTCACATGATGGTTACCTCACCTGAACTGTGGGTGGAGAATAGTCAGCCACCATTATACACTGCCAGGAGGTCACATACCACACATAGGCTCAAGGGGGTCCCAGCCCCTTTCTCAACTGTGGCACTTCCTCATTGGTGGAAAATGTTGAAGTAGGAGTGCATGATCTCTACCTGTATATAAGGCCCGGTCAGGCCTCCATGCTGGGTTGCGATCTGCTCTTTTGATCGCCACCCAGCTGCAGCTGTTTGTATGTTTGTATTTTTGTATTTGAATAAACCTGGCCAACAGGCCTTGCCTTTTGGAGCAAGAAACGTCTTGTTCATTTGCCTGTTTCTCAGAAAAAGCTGGCTCTCCCTAGGGTGCTGGAGGTGACAAAGTAGTTGCCCCTAGAAAAAGCATTTTGCCTCTACAGTGACCATTTAAAATATTTGTTTGCCTTAGTGAGGCCATTTCCCAGAAAGCCAAAATGCTATTAATAATCCTGGTATTTCCCCGTTGAAGTATTTGCTTATCTAATTTTGTGAGGTTTGCTTTGCCCTATTGTTCATTATGTAACTTTAAAAATATTTCAGAACTGATGGATTGCTGACTCACAGGCATAACCACAGTGCTTTTAGAGTCAGTGGTCACATTGTATTCAAATATGAACTTTTTGCCAGCCTTTTAAGAAGGCTGGCCAGTTCCTCACTTCTTGGTGGAAAAAAGCCCCAATAAAAATACATGGACATCTACCAAAAATAATGACTGAACTCTTCCAGGCGGGGCCAATTTATTGGAATGTGTCATCATGTGTTGCTGTTCTCCTTGCTTTTTCTTATCCAAATGACATTTTGCTAGCTATGTGATGCTTTGGGTTATTTCTCTTTCTTTTTCCAAATATTTTGTTCCTACCCAACAGGAAAGATTTTTTTTAATGTTATATATTTGCTTATGGTATGGATTGTGATGATCAAAGTGAGTGAGTCCAATCCTTCACCTCCCCTGTTTCCAAGATGGTTTTATCCTCTACTCTATTCCCCCCTCTGAGTTTCCTTTTAATATTTTTATTTAAAAAAAAAATCTCTCTAAAGCCCTGCTTATAAAGTGGTAGGCTCCTGTGCTTGGAAAGATCACTTTCCCACCCTTAATCAATTACAACTGGAGTCAATGGTGCAAGACCAGAAAAGGCAGGAGGGAGGGGGATGTCGCTGGAAGTTTCTCAACACCTGTAGACCAGTGCTACTCAAAGCGGGGATCCATAGATTGGTACCAGTCCCTGAGCTATTGGCCGAGAGTCCCTGGTGAATTTCTAGGGAAGAAAGAACTAATGGCACAAGTATGGTGCTGGCACAGTAGGGGAAAACCATTCCTGGCCCCACCCATTTGATAGCTTAAGAAAGATTGCAGTAGACAATGGCTCAATCTGTTAATGGCTCGGCATATTGCAATAGTTACATATGCAATCCTACACCGCGCTGAGCTGTATAACACACACACACACACACACACACACAGATTTAGTGTACAGCCTCTGAAGCCACCCTTCACAGCCATTTTGTGCCTTATCAGCAGTGGGCAGGATTAGAGAAGCATCTAGCTGTGTCCCCAAAGCCAGGTGCAAAATGATGATGTCAGAGTTGAGATTCACTGAGGCATTTTGCAGGTCTCAGTTCTGCTGTAATTAATTTCACATCTGACTACTAGGCCGTAGTCCCCTGGTTCTCTGATCCTGCTCATTTCTGATGAGCCACGGAATGGCTGTGCCAGTGGCAGGGGGGCTTCAGAGGCTGTAGGTTAAGTCTAGAGCAGGGGTCTTTGGGCTCTGCGGCGGGAGAAAGCACATACCAGCCTCCACAACACCCAGAAAAGAACATACATAATAAAAACTTAAGCATGCATATGCCCCTAACAGAATGCCAGCCTATCTGTGGCCATTTCTGCACTACACTGTTATAGTGCTATTATTCCACTTTCAATGTCCTGTGGAAATCTGGGGTCTGTAGTTTACTGAGGCCAAAGAGTTCTCTGGCTGAAAATTCTAAAGGCCCCTCCCTAAATGGCAAACCCCAGGATTCCATAGGATGTTGAAAGTGGAACAAAAGCACTATAACAGTGTAGTGTGGAAAAGCCCAGAGTTTCTCACACCTGAGTTTCAAATTGCTAGGGGCTATAGCTCAAAACCAACACATTGAACTGAGCTCAGAAGTAAGCAGAGGTCAGTGCATTTGGTGGGAAGCAGTTGATATGTGGTGTCTAAAGGTACACACCAGACCGTCTGCCTGTTGCATATCCTCCACCATTTCACTGATGAAAACTGGGACACGTGGCCAGGTAATACAAGTGCAGTCAAGGAGACAGAAATGAGAAATGAAGAAGTGCCAACAAGTTAAGAGAGACTGCAGCAGTTGACTTTTGTCTGAAGCTACCGGAAAGGACAAAATTCTACCATTCCTTCCCCAACCCCACTGAGTTAACTAAGTGCAAACTGCTTTTTAACAGAGTTTGCACCAATAGAGGTAAGCCAAAAGTGAGAGGAGGAGAAATAAGCTGGAACATTTTAAAAGCAGCTGAAAAAGTGGGATGGTAGATTATTAGGTGGGACTGTCTAGTAGGATAGCTGGAGGATATGCTGTTGTATTTTGCACTAGCTATACTGTCCAAACATATTTCACAGGAAGCCCCATGTACAGCACATTACAGTTGTCTAGTCAGGAGGTAATTAAGACAATGGCCACTATAGCTAAGTTTGCCTTCCCTAGGACATGTGCACAAGGCTGAAACTAGTCAAATGCACACCTAATGTCACCAGCCACATGGCCTTTTCTAAAGGAAATGCTTGGTCCATGGGCATCATCAAGCTAGTAAGAGCAAAACCAGTGCTCGTCTGTATTTTGTACATTTTCAAATAAACACAATGTCCCAAAATCCTATGCCTTTACAGTTTGTGATAACATTTAGTAGCAGGAGTCCAACAATGTCTGGGAGGCCACAGGTTCACCAGTTCAGTCCAACCAATCCTTCCTTCTGAATGAAGGAAATGAGAAAATATGTGAACAATTTAATCATGTGCATGTTCATTCAGAAGTGCTCCACCAATTTCGATTAGACTTATTCTGAAAAAAAGATCTGAAGTGTGTAGCTGTCTGGTGAAAGCAAGTGGCTCTCTCTCTGGGAATCTGAAATGGACCAGTGGATTTGCTGATTGCTAGGAATCAATACTGTTACTTATACACTTGTAAATAATCATTATACTGTAGAAAGATCATATCTCCAACATTTTTTCCTCCTAACTAAATCAAAATGCAGGTAGCGCTGGCTATGGCATTTCTCACTGCTTGGGGAAGTAGTATGATTCAAGATGCATTCTAATGTGCAAAAATGTGATATTTTAATTTTTTAAAATTATTTTTAAATGATTATTTTATTTCATTTTGTGCTAAGCCAGCAAACGATAAGCAACAAATCAGACAACAAAGAACATAACAAAAATATTGTGGTGTTACGTTGGTATATCAAATGTGCAATTAATTGTTTTGTGCCCTCAAGTTGTTCCTGACTTATAGCGACCCTAAGGCAAACCTATTACAGGGGATTCTTGGCAAGATTTGTTCAAAGGAGTCTTGCTGTTAGGTTCCTCTGAGGCTGAGAGAGTGTAATATGCCTAAGGTTACCAAGTGGTGAAACAGGGATTCAAACTCTGGTATCCCAGAGTTCTAGTCCAACACCCAAACTACTATGCCACTCTTGTACAGTTAATTATAGTTTACCAATCTTGTTCTTTTTAAAATGTTGTTTCTTCTCTAGGTCTCGTTCTTATTAGAGACAGATAGATCTGTTTAAAAAAAAAAAGATCTCGTGAGGAGGAGTAACTTGGCTGTATTTACATACTGAATAAATGGATACCATATTGCCTAAAACTTTAACAGAAAGTTTTTCTCATATTGCTTTAAAGGAAAAGTGAACATTCACTTGTAAGTCAATGAGAGCTCTTTAATTCTAAACTCTGTTTGGGTTCCAAATCTTTGGGCAAGTTAAGTGAATAACTCAGCCTTTTGTGTTGGGATAAGTTATATAAAATTTCAGTCCTGTTTGCGATCCCTCCTCTTGCTGTTTAATGGGGGCAGTTTACCAGGCCTCAGTAAGACTTAAAGAGAAATCCCAGAGATGCACAGTTCTCACCAAGCTCTAAAGGGATACACCTGAGGAAGTTGGCTAGAATTAAGAAGGTGGAATTAGGTTTCCCTTGGACTGGCTGGCTGGCTTAACTGGAGAATGCCTGTGGAACACACTTTCCTCCAAGTGAGCTAGAGATCATTCAGTTTGCTTTTCTATACACTATGGAAGCCTTCCCTCAACTCAACTCATGTGATGGAGAAAAGTATTACAAAGATTTTTCACATAACATGTGCTACGCTAATGATCAGTAATAATATCCACCCTCTCTTTTGATCCTGGAGAGAAAAGGGTATTGAAGCTCAGGTCTCAGTCAAGGACAGTGTATTTGATCAGTTCTTGATGCATGTGCCCATTCACTTTTTTATGACAATTCCCTCCACATTCCTAGCCACTATTCAGATTTTTTTTCCACTTCCAAGCCATCATTTCTAGTTGAAATTTCTACTACCCAATTCCTGGGCTGGCAGTGGGCAGCTTATTTCCTCATGTCCTCTTCTGACTCAATACAGCCTTCAACATAGAGTGAGTCCAACTAAAATAGGGATGGGGGAGACAAGGACCGACATTTGTTTTTTCACTTGTTTTCCTTTGTTCATACATGAAGCAGAAGATGAGCAAGAGAGAAGGAAAGGTTCAGTTTATCTCATCCACATCCCCCTTTTGGTAGTAAAATCAAATCCCTTATACATGAATGGGGAAGAAATATGAATGTACCAACAAGATCACTTCCATCATGTTCAGCCTGAGTATTACTACCAATTAATGGAGGTTTGTTGATTTTATAATATATAGCAAAATGTAACAAGCTATTGGTTTTTAAAATAATCACAGCCTTTTGTGCTGATATTTTCAGAACATTATCCTCCACCCATGTTTCTAAGATCTCTTTCTTGAGTGGCAGGGATTATTTCACAGTCTGACAGAGAGTAAGCATAGCTGAAATCCTCTCTTGCAATGGGCACTGCAACACACTTCAGTGTAGGCACAAATGAACATCAGAAATCGTTCACCCACATGACATGTGATGATTTGAATTTAGTTTAAAGGAGATTGCTCACTGCATCATTCATGTCACTGTGACACAAGAAGCAGGACCTCACTAAATGAGCCATACCCTATTGTGAATTTTCTCCGGTAAGAAAGTGGTTTCCAGCCTTAGCATTAAAAATGGAGGTATTTTCACAGCATAATGTTACATGAAATAAATATATAGTTAAATTTATAAGTATATATACTTATTTTCTGGGATTATTTTCAAGTATGGGGTGCTCTTTACATTCTCATGAACCCAAAGTATTAGGAAAAGATGCATGTTCATAATCCACAAATACATCCTGTACCACAGTTAAAAAAATATTTGTATGTTGAATGCTTCATCCTCATTCAGCTATCTGAATATAGCCAGTTGTAACTTCAGTGACTTTCTTCTACTGATAACTAAATGCCCTCAACAAATTATGTAGGTTGGATTACATCAACCTATAAGTTAGCATGATATATGATAATTTTTTTGCAGTTTTATGGAATATATAGGCCTGAATCATCTTGTTTGTCACAGATAAAATATTCCCACTGAGTAAATGGAGTTGCCTTACATACTGACTCAGCATTCAACAATTTATTCTATGGGTTTTCTCTAGTTTTACTTACAATAGGATTCAAATCTATATATTCTAGTTTCTACACGTCCATGTAATTTCTGAATTCTGCATACCAAAACTGAGGCACTCCTTCAAATATGAAAAAAATGTGAGGCATTAAGTGTATCTGAAGGTATAATAGAACAAGAGTTTAAAAATCTATACTTTCTTCTTCCAAGGAAGACGTTAGTTTAAGTTTGGAAGCTGTGAATACAGTAACCTGTGAGCTGTTGACAAAAGCTGGGAATGTGTGAAAAAAAATGAGTGGGGGGGAGCTACAGAAGTTCCATGACAGAAATGTGTAAAATTCAAAGTACCATTTTCTTTCTGGCCTTTGCTTCACCTGTTCCCAATATTTTGTAATTCTTTGCCACAGAATATCTGAATGCAATTTTATGCATGTTTCCTCAGAAGTAAAATCTATTGTGTTCAAAGGGACTTACTACCCACTATAGAAGCTTCTATAAGACAATGGCCTAAATTTATCCTCTGCAATATCTCACAACTCAGGGAAATGAGGAACACAGTAACAATTTCACATAACCAGATGTAGCCACATCTGTAATTCCTTGAAAGAAATGGGGAAACACTTCTTCATTTTGAATGTAAACATAATGACAGTGTGACCATGTGGTATTAGGAGATAACTAATCTGCAGTAGGTGTCTGAAGAGCACTTCACTCTTTACCACTTGCTTATTTTAACAGCACAATACTTATTCTGGAACTCTGTCTAGAACCAGTCAAGTAAGGGAGATTATGTGATCAAAATTCTGCATACTACAGTTAACAGTGGTGCATTCCTATAAAGAGTTCAGTGTCACACTATTGTTTTTCACATTTATATAGCTATATTGAAAAAATATATAAATTTCATTTAAGTAAATTAACTTCCTCAATGGCTAAAGGGAAAAGAATGTAAACAATTACAAACATGACCCTGAAATGGGGCATAGGGAGCTTGAGCTCTCCTCCCCACATGTCATCTGGCAAAACTAGCAAAAGACTCTTATGTAGCTTAGTCTCCTTGGAAATTATCTATCAGGTGCACCAAAAGATTAAGCGCTGAGAAAAATTAAGACAGTGATCGTCATTGAGCCTTCCTAGGAATAATAAAGGCTGCCTGTAATCCTCCTGTGTACACTTACTTGGAAATAAGCTGCACTGAACACACGAAGGGCACATCTAAGTACACATAGTGCTTGTAAGAGCCTTCATGTTTTGATTTCAACAGTGAAACATATTAAGTTATAGTGCTTCTTTCCTTCTTTCTTTCTTTTTTCATCATCCAAAGGAGTAGAGTAAAAAGGAGGAATAAGAGTATTGTGTGCAGAAGAAACAGAATAGAAGATATACACGATAGGGAAGTGTAGGACATAATTAGACAAAGTTTTTTTTCTCTCCCTATAATGGGTAAGAAGAAAGTTAACCCAATCATATTGTATATACTGTTTTATTTATATCCAGGAAAATCAATTAAAGTAACACCAAGAGGAACAGTAAGAAGAAAAAATTCAGAAATGTAGAATATAGATTACAGGGTAGAAGATACAAAGAATTTAGAATATGTTGTAACATCTTTTTTATTTTATATTTAGTGTTTAACATAGTGTGTACATCATAACTGTTACTATGAATTAATTTTTAGATTTTTTCATTATAAAAAATAAAGTTAAGAAAAAAGAAAGTAATTTTCTCTGCCTCTGAAAGTACCTGCAAGTAGGCAAGATTCCCAACAACCTGCCTTGCCAATATTGAGTATATCCTCCCTGCTAAAAAACAGTTATTGTGTCCCTTGTTCTAAAACAGCAATTGAAAATTACAAAAAAACACGAAATAACAGCTACATCCCAAACCAATAAACAAAAACTGAAACGGCTACATTTTCACCAAAAGACAAGAAGAGATGAAGTAAAATGGGATTCTTACAAGAAGGTGTTTCACAGTTTAAGCAACGTACCCACAAAGTTCCTGGTTGTAAAGTTCCTGGTTTTAGTACCAACCTGCCATAGCTCAGATAGCAGGACACACAAAAGAAGACTTCAGATAGTGATTTGAGTGTATGGATTGAGTGGCTGTTGAGAAAGTGCTCTTTTAGATAGCCTGGTCTCGCACCATTTTGAACTAGTTGGGCCTGAAACAAATAGCAGCCAGCGAAGATGAAACAATATTGGGATTACATGATGCACACTAGTGAATGGGCGGGCCTCTTTTTGAGTGAATTGTCCTGTCTGCACACTTTCCAAAGACAGATGGGTGTGGAGTTTAATTCAAAGAGAGCCTCATTCAGCTCTCCCTGAGACTAGGGGCCTTTCCATGCTACACTGTCTTAGTGCTATTATTCCACTTTCAACACCCTGTGGAATTCTGGGGTTTGTAGTTTCCTGAGGCCAAAGAGCTCCCTGGCTGAGAATTCTAAATTCCCCTCCCTAAACTACCAACCCCAGGATTCCACAGGAGGTTGAAGGTGGAATAATAGACCTGTAACAGTCCCGTGCGGAAATGGCCCTAGAAACACAGGGCCTAAATATTATGGAGCGCCAGCCATCCCTTTGTTTTGGGGCAGTGGTTCTCAACCTGGGGGTTGGGACCCTTTTGGGGGTCGAATGGCCATTTCACAGGGGTCGCCGCTCCTCAATCCTGCCCCCCTTTTAAAAGAAGGTGGCCTCACAGCCAATGGGAGCAGTGCTTCTGAGACCCCTGCGCTGGGGTTCAAACTGCAAACCCCAGAATTCCATAGGATGGTGAAAGTGGAATCATAGTGCTATAACAGTCTAGTGCGGAAATAGCCAGGATGACTTTCTCCTCTCGCTTTTGTTGAGCGTGGACTCTTGGCGCTTGCCACATGCACGTGTTGCGTTCTTCGCCCTGTCTTGCATTCCTCGCTTTTTGTATGTTCAGCATCCACACTCCCTTTAAGGGAGGGAGGGAGTGAAACAAAACGCGTCTGCTTATGCCCCCTCCATCTTCCCTCTCTCCCTGTCCTTTCCTCCCTGCGTCTTGTGTAAAATGTGGGCTGTTTCGGCATTGCCTTTGGGAGTGACTGGCTTTTTGAACTGTGGAAACCCAACATTCAGAACTAGAACTACTGCCTTAACTCTGGCATTGATGGACTCTTTCTGTGCTTAAAAAAAGGGGGACGGTTACCAGTTTTTAGGCATTAGAAGTCTATCCAGAGCAGTGATTTAGGGCAGTGTTTCCAATCTATTTGGTGTTGGAAATAACTAATTAACTAACGAACTAAATAAAATAACAAAAATGATGTTATGGTTGGGGCCACCACAACATGAGGAACGGTATTAAGGGGTCGCGGCGTTAGGAAGGTTGAGGACCACTGTTTTGGGGGCTCCCTCTCCTCGTTTAGCAGGAGCCCAAGAGGCAGAGAGGCCCACGGGGCGCGCAGTCCCACAGGCAGGCAGAAGCTCACCAGGGACTCGCAGTCCCCTCAGGAGGGGAAAGCTACTGCGCCGCCTTGGGCGGACTCCTGTACGCCGTTAGGACACAGCCCCGCCCCTTCCGCTAATTATTCTGAGAGAGCGGTCCAGAGCCATCTCATGAACTCCGGGAAGAAATCCCTAGACTCCATCAATCTTCCGCGCCTCTTGCCTCCCGCCTCTCAATACCCCCTCATTCCATGAATATTAATAAAGGAATGCAGCAGTCGTTGATATGCACATACGTCACTACTAGCCTACGACCGGTGGACGCATGCGCATTACACCCGCTGAGCTCATCGCTCCAGACACACTTCAGAGCCCCCCATTACGCCCGTCACCATAGAGAGGGCGCACGCGGGGTTCTAGCCAGTCCTTCCTAGACCTCTATGATTGACGAGGGTAGTGTTGGCCGACCACAGACTGGACAGCACATGCGCGCTTGGTCCCTGGAAGCTTCGAAAACACGGAACGCATGCTCCGAGGGGCTACCGGGCCTTCCCCTGCTGCGCGCACGCGCGGCACCGGCCCGCTTTGAGTCTTCCCAGCCAGCGCCGAGTGCGCCTGCGCAGGAGCGTTTCCATTCTTACCCAGCCCGAGCTGCAGCTTTATCAGCAACACAGGGGCGGAGAGGAGCATCAGCCATGCATTGCAGCGGTAGGGCTTAGACGCGGCTGTGGCTCCTATCCGTCTGAATGCCTCTTTCGGAGCGTGGTGGAGGCCAGAGACCTTTGCACCCACGGCCGGGGTTGCCGCCATTCCCGCCCCGAGGTGAATCGCGCCCCCTCCTCCCCTGCCCTGCCATGTTGCATGGAGTTTCTCTGCATGGAGAGGGGGGGAGGCGGGGGAGGGGTGGGGGGCTCGGAGGGGGAGGGGGGCTTGGAGGGGGAGGGGGAGGGGGAGGGGGCTTGGAGGGGGAGGGGTGGGGGGCTCGGAGGGGTTGGGGGCTCGGAGGGGGAGGGGGAGGCAGGGGGAGGGGGGAGGGGGGAGGGAGCATTGTTCGGAGCGATCGGGCGGTGAGGGGATTGTTGTGGGTGGAGGTGGGCATGGCTGGAGGCTCTGAGGAAAAGAGGGGTCTGGTTTAGGGCTCCGGGGAGGGCGGGACAAGTGTCCGCCTCTGGATCTCGGCTTCCCCTTCCAACGGTCGGGCTCGATCCTCCTCCTCCTCCTCCTCCTCCTGGGTGATCTGAGGGACAATGGACGGACACGGGGAGGGGAACTCCTTAAGAAAGTGATCTGGCGGATTGGCCCCCCCCTCTCCCTGAGGAGACTTAGAACCGAACAAAGCACATGCCCCAGGCGGGTCGGAGAGGGTTGGGACCATCCACAGGCTGGGGAGAGGGGGGTGGGTGGCCCAGGACTCTCCTCCTCCTCTTTTTATTATTTATTATTTATTCTTTTATTTTATTACGCGCCTGATCTGATCTGAGAAAGGAAGGAGACCGAGGAAACGCCGCTTTTGTCTTAACGCCACCTCTCCCTATTGTGCTTAAACCTGTCTGTGCAGCCGTAGAAAAAGGATAAATTTCCTCTCTCAGTCCTCCTCCTGGATTTCTTTTTTTCCCCCCCTCAGGGATGTTAGTTGTCGCTGCCTCCCTCTAGAAAAAAATCGACAACGTCTTTGCAGCCGTCTTCGCCAATGGTCTTTGTTGACATCTAGATCTGGGGAGGAATGAAAATGGGATAATCTGTAGATCCACTTACAGAAGGATGCCCCTGGGGTTAACCCTGTGGCTGCTGGAGATGTGACTAGTCCTGCCCATGCTGGTTTGAAAACTTTGGTGGGGATGCTTAGATATAGCCAAGTGCTGGCTGCAAACGATCTGTGAAAAGTTTAGTTTCTAGGGGACGTAATTTGTGTTTCCTCTTGAATTTGTATCGTTTCTTCTCAGGCCATTTCCGCACTAGGCTGCTATAGCGGGATGATCCGCTTTCAACATCCTCTGGAATCCTGGGGTTTGCAGTTCCGGGAGGGGCCGGCTGGCCCCTCCCGGAACTGCAAACCCCAGGATTCCAGAGGATGTTGAAAGCGGAATCATCCCGCTATAGCAGCCTAGTGCGGAAATGGCCTCAGTCAGAAATGAGCTTCCCAACCCTGGAGCCTTTCCAAATGAACAGTTTATGCATCAAGTGGCCAATTCCTATGTAAATGAGAGATACAGCTCATGAACATAGAATTGTTGTTGCTGAGTCGTAACCTTTTGTATCCTCAGCTTGATGCACATTGGTTTCTCGATGGAACCACGATATACAGTCTCTTGTAGTGGTCACCACTCTGAATTTTTTCTCTCTTTCAGCCATCTAAACCATCTCAGAAATATAATGCTTTCCCTTATGTCGACTACCGTAGTGGGTACTGTATGCAAGTATTGTAGTGTAAGTCTTAGGGACACCTGCCATGCTCTTTGAAACCACTAAGAAAGAGAGATGTAACCTCCTCATCATGCCTTTTTGCTTATGTTTTAAAAATGGTTTTGGCCTTTGAAAAAAATTAAAAAAGAATGAATGCTTCTCCAAGGTATCAGTCAAACAAACACTTCTGAGGAAATGAATCTCCTTGTTTTAAGCCCTGTTCTCCCATTATTCTTGGCAATCTCATAAATCATCGCTCTGTGCACTGGCTGTTCTCAAATATAAGAACATCTATGCTTGTTTGTTTCAATGTGCTGCTCTCAGTATTGTTAAAATTTTGATTAACAAATGGCTGTGGGGAGCTGGAGCAATGGAGCCTGCTGGCCCAGTTTTTTTTTCACTGTACATTGTATACTGAATGCAGAGAGAGAGAGAGAGATTCTCTCTTTTTATTAAGCACTCTTCCAGGAAGGTCTACCGCAGACCTGAACTGCTGAAGGGTTAATACTTTCTATATTATAGAGAGGCTCTTAAATTCTTTCTATCTCCAGTACAAATTAGGCATAATTTCTCCTTGGTCTTTTTGTAAAATACTTTAAAAATTAATTTCAGTTTGTTGCTTTAGTTCCCTTGGATCAATTTTCATTGATCTATGACTGTAATAAATCTTTTTGTAAAATTAGATCTTAGGATTGTTACGTTCATCTTTATACAGTGGATATGGCTAGTTCTGCCCTAGTGTGTGTGTTCAAAGAATAACAGATGGGTGCATAGGGGTGTTTGTCTAGATCTAGACTTAACTATACATATAATGGTTCCATTGAAATCAGGACTTGTTAATCTTAATTTACTTCAGCTCTGTTGGTTTCAGTTGGGTCTACTCTAAGTATGGATCAGCCCATCATTTCTACTTTACAAGCTTGATTTGCTTTGAGGGAAGTATAATAGCATAGTAAATGTGGATTGGATAGCATGCTACTGTCTTTGAAATTGTGGAATTATCCTGCAAAGCTGAGCCGTACAAAGTTAGTGCTGTGGACACATTCCGGTACTTTCTTACTAGCATCTCCACAGAGAGAATTCAAGGCAAAGATTTCTCTCACCTCCCTGCCTGGTACCTTGCTAGGTCATCAAATGCTGTAGTTTTGTGTTGGTTCTTCCCTTTCTAGCTTCAGAAGGAGATTCTGCCACAGTAACCTATCCTCACTGCTGTCTCTAAGGCCATTTCTGCACTACACTCTTATAGCGCGATTATTCCACTTTAAACATCCTATGGAATCCTGGGGTTTGCAGTTTCGGGAGGGACCAGACCACCCCTCCCGAAACTGCAAACCCCAGGATTCCATAGGATGTTGAAAGTGGCATAATCGTGCTATAAGAGTGTAGTGCGGAAATGGCCTAAGTTTTTACTGCATTATGGAAGTGGGTGGTTAAGGGTCAGGTAGGATAAATGGAGAGCTGTTGAGTGGTGAAAGGCCAGAGTTGCCAACTTCTTAACCATGTACACTTTGTCATTGCCTCAGCACCCATCACTGAGCACAAGACATGAGCTGCAGCCTGAATTATCAATTGAACCAGGTGATACTCCTCCTCCATCATTCAATGATACAGTACTCTGTCATAATGATAGGTCATTTTAAAAATTAGTTGCATTAACCCACAGCTGTACCATAATACAGTTACATCTTAGTTTCTGGGACAAGACATTAATTATATCTAGTTATCTGTAGAGAGCCAATGTGGTAGTGTGGTTTGAACACTGGAATATGACTCTGGAGACCAGGATTGGAATCCCTGCTCAGCTGTGGAAGGCCACTGCTTTTGGCAAGACTTTGGGCAAGTCATACTCTCTTAGCCTCAGAGGAAGGCAAAGATAACCCTTACTGAACAGATCTTGCCAA